>JAPEBW010000367.1:0-58555 GCA_027405785.1 Ophiocordyceps robertsii | reverse complement strand
TTATATTTATATTTATATTTATATTTATATTTATATTTATATTTATATTTATATTTATATTTCTATAATATATAAAGCTTAAACGCTTTAAATTTAAAAAAAAAATTATATTTAAGATATTCTTATAAAGGATAAAAGTATATTTATAGTATATTTTTATATAAACGAGAAGTATATTTATTTATTCTTATAAAGGGTATAAGTGTTTATCAGATTTATGCTTATAAGCGGGGAGATAAAGTAAATAATAGCACTTTTTATTTTATTTAGGTTTTTATATTTAAATATATAAGCAGTATTTATATTTATAAGGTATATATATTTATTAAGGGTTATACGTAGCTATATTAAAGGCGGGCTTATAACTAGTAAAAGTATAAGACAGAGGAGGCACTAAGGTATAAAAGGGAAAAAAAGTAGCGAGAAGAGCGAATTTAAATTACTTAAAGGTCTAATTTCTAGCTAGGAAAAAGAAAGAAAAAGAGAGTCTTTTATAGGCTTAAAGAGGTGTTAGCCGGAGTATTATTATGCCGTTCCGGCGTATTATAGTTATTCCGGGTCGCCGGATTATTATTATTTCTCACCAGGCTGCAAAGTAGACTTTTCCGCTTATCTTTTATTAGTACTAAGTTTATATTCGTCTTCTATTAGCGTATAAGAAGCTATTAAATTTTAGTAAATCATTGCCCATAAAACGCTATAGCTAAGGTAAATTATAGAACTTAGTAAGATATTTCCTTCTTATTAAAATAAGCTAGCAGTAGGATTTTACTTTTTTATAGCTAGCTTAAGTAAACCGGTAAAGAAAATTAATACTTTTAAGGGGGCTATTATATTAAAGTGCGGCTAATATATTAAACCTAGGAAGGTTATATATAAAGAGCTGAATTATTTAACTAAGTACTTTAATAAGCCCTTTAAATTTAAAAAGACGTTTTTCGCTACTTAAAAGACAAGTAATAAGGCGGGTAATATAGCTATTATAATAGCCGACAGTGAATTTCAGAGCAACCTCTTAAGCGAAGTAGTTATAAAACAATATAAGTTAATTTAAGATAAAGCTATTATAAACTTTCAATATATAACTTATTAGTTTAACGACTTAAATCAGTTTATTAATATAAAAGCTATTAACCGCTTTTCGATAATATTATTAAATAGTAGCTTATTATAAGTAAAGGCTATAAGCATAATAAAGATCTTTATTAAAAACGTTATCTTTAAGCTATTAAACGTAAATTATATGCTAATATTACTAGCTAACTTTATTAGTAATTAGTGCCTTAAAAGGAAAAGTATTAAGCTTAATAATATTAAGAAATAGCTATTTTATATACTTTTAAATACAAAGGTATATAATATTGCTTAAAAGATATATATTATTATAATCCCGAATATAGAACTAATAAGTATATATATAACTTTTAGCTTTATAGCTTTACTACTCTTTTAGCGATGTTTAGATTATAGTGTAATATATCGCCGCCTTAGTAATATAGGCCTTAAAAAGATCCGAAAAGCATATAATAAAGTAAGTATTAAGATTAATAAGGAGAAAGCTAAGTTATTTTATTATAAAGTATACTACTTAAGTAAATATTATATTTATCCCTTAATATAGCAGTAAAAACGCTATAACTAACAGCAGTACTAGTAGTAGTAGTAGTAGTAATAGTAGCACGAGCCTCCTTAAGGCTTCCTTTAATTTCGGCCTCCTTAAGGCTTCCCCTAATTTTTTAGCTACGTATAAACTACAAGCTATTTTACCTTTTAATATATAAACCTTCTATAAACCTTTTTTTTAACAAGGACTATTTATTATTCTCCGCTAAAGCCAAAAAGTAAGGATAATTATAGACCTTAATAAGGGGATTTAGCTATATAAGGAGGTCGATACTACTATTCTTTTAGCGGAAGTCGTTATTAAAAACCTAGATAAAATAAACCTTACTAAGGACTTCTTATAAAAAGATCTTATAGTAAACTATAAGATTAAAATCGGCCGAACTAAGGACTGATTTAAACTTACTACTAATAAGGGCGTTTAAATCTACGCTAAGGACTTAAAATACGTATTAAAAGTTTAAGATATCTTTTAATCGTTTCCTTACTTTTAAAAGGATAAAGAAGTAGTATATATAGATAAGTCCGAATATATATATATCCTTTAAATAAAAGGATAGCAATACTAATAAGTCGTATTAAGATTATATCTATTATACGATAAGAATAAAAAGGTAGTAAATATAATATTTAGCTACCTAACTAAGTAAAGACGATTAAAATAGGTTTATAAGCTAACTTTCTTTATAGCGCCGGTCTTTATAGTATAAAGGATAGTAAATAAAAAGGAAAAAGAATAAGTAGTCGTAGACTTACGAGGGATTAATACTATTATTACCTTAAACGCTTACTTAATACCGCTTAAAAGCGATATAATAAAACGCCTTTAAGAAACAAAGTTTATTAATATAGTAAACGTATAATCGTTTTTCTATAAGTTTTTAGTTTACTAAGACTACTAATAAAGGTTTATAGTTATAAGCTATCGCGGGCTAAAAAGATCGCTAATAATACTTATAAGCTTTAAGAACTCTATAGTATATATTTAAAGGTTTATCGATTAAATCCTTTATAAGTACTAAGAATATATAGTAGCCTATATTAACGATATAATTATTTACTTAAGTATAGCCGAAAAATAGCTTTAATACTTAAAGGCAATATTCCGCGCTTTTTAAGACTATAATATTACCTTATCCGGATAGAAGTTCTTCTTAGCGTACCTATTTATATAACTGCTTAGATTTAATGTAAACGCTATTAGCTTAATAAATATAAACAAACGCGTATAAGCCTTAAAAGATATTATATTTTTAAAAAACTTTTAATAGCTTAAGACATAGATTAGCCTTACTAAGTAGCCACGCAATATAGTGCTATATTTCGCTAAAAGAAAGTCGAAGTTTTATAAAGATAGAAAACGGAGCTACTTTAAGTAAAATAAGGAGAGGGAGTCTTTTTTAAGGGCTAAAAATAAGTATAATATACTATAAAAGCCGCTTTTTAGCTTACTTTAAAAAAAGAGGCTTTTATAAGTTTAACTAAAGAACTTACTAAGTCTTAAACGATTTACTACTTTAACCCCGCTTAATAACTCTTTATTTAAATTAATATATCCTAAAAATATAAAGTAGCGGCTATAATATTTTACTAAAGGAAAGCATAAAATAAAAAAGAAAAACTTTATTAATATAGACTAAGGTTTAGCTTATTATTTACTTAAGACGCGCCTTTTAAAGTAAAAAACCTTAATATTAGCTTATAAAGCTTAAAGTAGCTAGTTTAGTATAAGTAGTCTATAAGCTATAAATTATAATATTATCTATAAAAACGCTTGAAGTAATTATCTTTACTAATTATATTAGCACCGATAAAATTATATACTACAAATCTTTATTTTTTATTAATATAAAGTTTAATAATAAGTTAGTCCTTGCCTTTTAATACTTAAGCTAATTCTTACTTTAAGTATACTATATTCTAAGTGTTAAAAACATTATACCGGACGCTTTTTTATATTTACTATATAAAGATAATAGACTAATATCCTTAACTAAAAAAGGGGAACTAAAACGTATTTAAGAAAATAAAATAATAGACTATATATTCCTTTATATAAAAGTATTAATCGAATTACCGCTCCGCTAAAAAATAATTAATAGATATATAAAGGATATATAGTAAGTAAAGATTATTATATAGCTTAGCGCTTAGGATAATATCCCCGGACTTTTATTCCTTAAATTATAAGGGTTACTATACTTTATAGTAAATAATAAACGCTAAAGACTATATATTCTTAAGACTTATACTAAGAAAATTATTAAAGACGCTTATACTAAACATTTTTATATTAGCCGCACTTATATATAATAAGATCTATTTAAAACCTTCTTAAGTTTATAGCTTAGTAAATATATAAACAAAGTTATAAATAGCTATAACGCTAATTACTATAACTAAACCGATAAAAGTAAGATGTCCGATTTAAAGCCTACTAGTTTTATACTTTATAAGAACGATAAACTTTATTACTAAGCTCTTAGTAGTTTAAGGTAAATTATCCTTATAAAAAGATCTTATAAAGATCTTTTTTAATACCTTACTAACTATAACTAATAAATTCTTAAAAACATATCTTTTTATTTTAAGTAATAATTAGTTTATAGTAAAAGACTAAGTATAAGCGTTATAGACTAAGCTACTTTATTCTAATTAAGATATTATAAAAGAAATAATCTTTAACTAAGACGTAAAGTTTACTTTAGTATTTTAGCGGACTTTATAATAAGCTTTTAAATTAAGGCTTTTTATATTTACTGCTTTGTACCTTTAGACTAATAAGTTATTAAAAAAGCGAAACTAAACTATAAAGATCGTGCTATGATTTATTACCGCTAATTTCTTAAACTTATACTAAACTAATATATTGATAGCTTTGTAGTTTAGCCTTAATAATTCTATCTTCTTCGTAAATTATATAGCTTTTAGTAACCTTATTATAAGAATAAGAAAAGATAATAAGCTTTAGGTTTTTTATAACTACTTATATTTATAGAACTAAGAGGTCTTATAAGAAAATAATAAGTTAGCTATCGCTTATATCTAAGCCGCTATAAATAATAAATACAATAAGAAATACCGCCTGCTAAAATTTAAGCTTAGCAATTACGTTTAGCTATAGCTTAATAAAGGTTACTATATTATAGATAGTAAACTAGTAAACCTTTAAAAGAGATATACTAGGCCGTTTTAAGTTACTGCTAAAGTAAGATAGCTTATATACCGGTTAAATATAAAAAGGTCCCTTAATATTAATTTAGTTATTTAAAAAGTATAACTACGCTTAGTAAATAAGCTACCTACGCGCTTAAGGCTAGTTTAAAATAAAAGAATACCTTACTTAAATTAGTAAAAAGTTAAATAAATCCTATAAAGCCGTATAATAAAAAAGGCGGCGGAAAACTAAAAAAAAGGTTTTTTATAGCTTAAAAAGCCTAGCTAAGTAGCTATAACTTATAAGGAGATAAAAAAGCGGTCTTTTTACTAAAGATTATAAAAGCCTTTAAAAAAGTATTAAAAGAGTTAGCTACTTAAGTAATTTAAACGAGAGTATAACGCGCGGCCCTTATAACTTAATATAAAACTCTTTAACTAAGAAAAATAAGTAGTTTAGCTTAAGCATAAAACTTAAAAGCTACTATAATTTATAAAAAACTATAACTTACCGCGCTTAAGGTAATTAATTGTTTTAATAATAATATACTGCTATTTACCTTAAGTAATAAGACCCTTTTAGCCTTATAATATACCTATTTTAATTCTCGCCGCTACTTACTTTTTTTCTTTTTTTTTCTTTTTATTACGATATTTTCTTATACCGCCGGCCTTAGCCCGCTATACCTTGCTTACTTTTATATATATAACTTTCTTTACCTTAAGCTTATAATTCTTATATTCTTATTCTAGGTCTTTTTATCGTTTAATATCTTTTATAACTAAGACTAGTTATTATATAATTACTTTTTTAGCCCGCTTTTTTATAAGCCTTTATGCTTTTAATATAAAAGATATAAGCGGGCGCTTAAGCTTTATAAAAATAAAGCGGCTATACTTTATAGCTTTAAGTCTTTTAGCAAGAGCTAAAACCTTTAATTTTAAGCCTTTATATAAACTTATGCTGCTTTTTCTAACTAGCCTTAAACTAATAAGCTTAACCTAAGTTATATTATTATTAAAGACGGCTTATACTACCCTCTTAAAACGCTTTACTTTAATAACTTACGTTTTAGCCTTATACCGCCGCGTAGTTTAAACGGCCGCTTTTATAGCAACTTAGCTATACCTCTTACTTAACTTTTATAACTTAAAAGCCCCCGCCGCTTATATATTTTTTAAGGCGTAGCTAAAAACCTTTATTTGCGGAATAACTAGCTAATACTTAATGCTTTTAAGCTAGCTAACCTTATTATAGTTTTAAGATTTATAATAGCTACTATAATTAGTAAAAACCCGCTTTAGCTAAACGATTAAAACGATATCCGCGCTATCCTTAACTACGTATTTAAGGCCTAACTTAATTAGTTTATAGCTAGGTTTATAATAGCGTTTTAAGCTATTATAATAAAAACCTTATCTTGCTTTATATATAGTTAAGCCCGCGCGACGGAATCCCCTTCTTAGCTTATAGCCGCTATAAGCCTTAAAGACCTTTTTAGTCCCGCTTAATATACGCTTTTCTCCTTAGCTACGATAGTTAGCTTAGCTATATAAAAGCGTATAAGCACTTTATTATAGTTTATTTATTGCTTTTCTTAAACTAAGGTAAATAGTAATAACTAAGCTTATAATATATTACGCTACTTAATCTTATAAAAGCCTTTAATAGTAACTAATACAATCCTTAATAAGCCTAGCTTTATAGAACTATATTCTAGCGATAAGATTATAATAATTAATAGTTTCCGCTTAGCTATAAGCTACGCTAAGTTTTACTTATAAGCGTATAAGGAGTTTAAGGACGACTTAACTTTATCTTAAGTAATAAAGTTCTTAAGGTTTAATATCCGCCTTATTAGCTATATCGACTATAGGCTTTATATTTTAACCTTTAAGGCCCTTTTTATAAAAAGGTTTTTTAAGACTATTAAATATATTTAAAACCTTAAAAATAAGGAATTAAGTATTAAAGCTATTAAGAACTTTATTACTTAATTTTAAGCGGGAATATAAATATTTAATACTTTAGTGCTAACTATTATTATTATTATTAACGGAACTACTAAGCTTTACCTTAATACTTTCTTAGTAGCTAAACGCGTATTAGTTAGCGCAAAGGTATAAGTAGTAGCGCTATATAAAAAAAATAACAAATTAAAAAGTCTAGTAACGGAAGGTAAAGGATAGCTATAATAGTAGTAGTAAGTAAGAAATAATATCTCGCTTATAAGCGGCCTATAAAGCTAGTAAGTAGTATAAAAAACTTAGTAAAAGTATAAAAACGGCGTTAAAAGTAAGTACGATAACAATATAAAATAAAGCTTAAATAAGCTAGTCTTTTATAATATATCCCGCTATAAAAAGACAAATGTCTTTTAGTATAAAGACTCCTTACTATTTAATAAACGCTTAAACGTAAACTTAAAAGAAAGTTAAAAACCTTATTATTAATTTTAGCTAAATATACTAATCGCCTTAATAAGATAAATATATATAATTAAATAGGTAGTAAGAGTTTATAATAAAACCGCTTACTTACTATCTTAAGCTACTTAACTACTATTAGCCGGATAAGCTAAAAAAGAAACTATTAAAAGAATAAAGATTGTATATTATTAATATAGTATAAAGACGCTACTATAAAGCTATTATTTAGCGCCCCCTTTACTTTATTTTTACTTTAAACTAATAAAGATATTAGCTTTTCTTTTTTACTTAAAAGAGTTATTATTAAATCTAAGTAGCTACGCTTAAACTCCTTACTTTACTTTTAAAAAGCCTTATAAAACCTAATAATAAGACCGCTTAAAGCACGCGCTATAAAAGCTCGCTTAAAAAGATATAATAGATATTATTAATTAGACCCCGCTAAACTTTTTAAAATATAACTATAAATACTTAAGAGCTTATTTAACTATAGTTTACAATATTTTTAACTATAGAAAATACTATAAAAACTACTAAACGGATTCCCTTAGTATCTTAAAGGGATATTTAAGGATTTCCGCGGAATATCTTAATTATAGTTTAGCTTATTTTTAATTAAGGAAGTACCTTAAAAGATATTAAATAAACTTTACCGCGATTTTTAAAGGATATTTAAAGATATTTAAAAGATTTCCTTAACTATAGTTTATAGTATTTTTAACCGGGCTTATACTTAGTTTCTTAATAATTTTATAAGAATATCTACGGTTTCTTTATATACTAACGATAAATAGTAAGATAGAATAATTAAAAATCCTTAGAATTAGCTTTAAGGACTAAGTATTAAGTAGCTAGCTATACCTTAAAGAAAAGATAGGCTTTTTACTATTTTTAAACCCTTATATACGTTTACGTATAGTAATTAGTCCGTTATACCGGCTTAATTAATCGTAATTAGTTTATAATACCGGCCTTAACCGGCGGTAATTAGTTTATAGTACTAGCTTTAACTAAGAGTAATTAGTTTACGCCTTATCCCTTTATCCTTATACTATAAGGCGTAGTAAAAGATATATTCCTTTATTAATAATAGTACTCTTACCTTCTTCTTAAGACTATATATTATTTAAAACCGGTAGCTTTAAAAGCTATATATTAAGTAGTTTATTTATATTAATAAAATACGTAATATATATAACCTTAACCTTCTTATTTCGAAAAAGTCCTTTTTTCCTATTCTTAAGACCTTAAAGAAAATTATAGCTACTATATTTAATAAAGAAATTTACTACTACTTATCTCTTATAGGATTTATTAATTCTTTCGCAATTCCCTATAAAATTTAATATCTTTAAAGCCTTAAACATCCTCGGTAAATTATATAAAATTCCTCTTAGTAATATATATAGCTAGTACTACGCCTTATAACATAAAGATAAAAGTATAAGGCGCGGACTAATTAATACTAGTTAGGGCCGGTACTACGGACTAATTACTACTAGTTAAGGCTAGTACTATAGACTAATTACTACTAGTTAAGCTAGTATAACGGACTAATTACTATATATAAACGTATATAGGGGTTTAGAAATAGTAAAAAGCTTCTTTTTCCTTTAAAGTATAGCTAGCTACTTTATACTTAGTTCTTTAAACTAATTTTAAAAATCTTTAATTATACAATCTTTCTATTTATTATTAGTATATATATAAACCGTAAATATTCTTATAAAATTACCTAAAAAACTAAGTATAAGCCCGGTTAGAAATACTATAAACTATAGTTAAGGAAATCCCTTAAATATCCTTAAATATCCCTTAAAAATCGCGGTAAAGTCTATCCTATATTTTTTAAGGCGCTTTTATAGCTAAAAATAAATTAAACTATAATTAAGATATCCCGCGGAAATCTTTTAATATCCCTTAAAGATACTAGCAAAGTCTACTTAGTAGTTTTTATTGTATTCTTTTTAGTTAAAAACGTTATAAACTATAATTAGATAGGCTTTTAAGCCTTTATAGTTATATCTTAAAAACCTTAGCGGGGTCCGATTAGTAATGTCTATTATATCTCTTTAAGCAAGCCTTTATAGGGCGTGCTTTAGGCGTTCTTGTCGCGGGGTTTTATAAAGCTCCTTAAGAGTAAAGTAAGGAGTTTAAGCGTGGCCGTTTAGATTTTGTAATAGCTAGTAAAGTCCTTTATATCTTACCTTAATTTCGTATGCTATTTAAGTATTGAATTTCTAATACTAAAGACTTAAAGCTACTTATTAATATAAATATAGCTTTTATAAACGACTTAATGACTAGCAAATCTATTTTAGAATATATTATAAGCCTTTTTAATAAACTTACTGCTTAATTTGCTAAAAAACAATATACGGTTACTACCTCTTTTATTAAAGTAGAGCTTTTAGCTCTCTTTAATATAGTAAAAGAACTTATCTCGATTTTATACCTCTTTTTAAGTATCTCCTTTAAACTAAATATTTAAATCCTTACGATTTTCTATAATAATAAAGAGACTAGACGCCTTATTACCTTAAAAATTCTAAAGATTAAAACGGTCTTAAAGCATATGAAAATCTATAACTACTAGGCTAAGTAAGAATTCCTTCAGAATATATTTTCTCTCGATTTTATCCCCTTAAATTAGTAAGTTATAAACGGTCTTAATAAATTACTACTAAAATAACGCTTCCTTAAATTTCAAAAGTAGCTTCGTTTTACTAATATTATAGACCTTTACCCCTCGGCTTTTATAGACTTTAACTCGAAATAGCTATTTAAGCTATTTAGGTCTTCCCCTTTTAATAAGGCTTAACTTAAGGGGGTATATTATATCTTTTCCTTTATATAGTAGTAAAAACGCCGCTACTAATAGCAGTAATAGTATTAGTAGTAGTAGTAGCAGCAGTAGCAGCAGCAGTAGTAGTAGTAGTAGTAGCACGAGCCTCCTTAAGGCTTCCCTTAATTTCGGCCTGCTTAAAGCTTCCCCTGATTTCTTTTAACTACGTATAAACTAAAGGCTATTTTACCTTTTAATATATAGACTTTCTATAAACCTTCTTTTTAATAAGGACTATTTGTTATTTATTGTTATTTATTAAACTATTTGTTATTTCTATGCTTATTTTAAATTACTCCCTATTATATATAGGCTATTAGATAGCTACTAAAAAAATAAAATAAGAGCTTTACTACTTAGTTACTTATTCCTACTTTTTATCTACGAGCTAATTTTCTTTATACAAATTGCTCTTTTATTAAATGCTCCAAATAAGCCTTCTTTACGTTTAAGAGTAAAGCGGACGTAAAAGTTAGCTATAACTTAAGCGTAGTAGCTTAAGTATTCTTCGCGTTTATATATTAACATTTTCTATAGTATAAGCCTACGGGCTGTAAAGGAATTAACTACTACTTTTATAGTATTAATGTCTTTATAAGATTTTATTAGGTATTATTTTCGCTTATATAAAACTAAGCCTTGAATATATTAAAGGCTTAAAAGATATAAGTTTAAAATAGCGCTACTAGCGCCTTTATTTAAGTGCTAGCTTTTAATAACGTTATAGAATTTTACGTTAATAAAATAAAGGCTTAGTTAAAAGAAGACTACTTTATACTACGCTATAGCGCGCTTTATATATCTTAGTAAAACAGTAAGGTAAAAAGAGCTAGTCGCATACTTATAAAGTCTGCTAAAGTAATATATATTAAGATAAGACTATGAAAATTCCTTTAGCCTTAGTATCTAGAACTAGCTATATATATAGCTAACCTTTTACTTATACGTAATAAAGCTTTAAAGGAGGCACTGCTAAAAGCCTTGCTTAAGGAAATAAAGGTTCTTAATAAATATTATATTAAGTACGTTTAAACTTAAAGTTATATTATAGATATAACTAAGCTATAAAAGATACTAGTTAAGACGGATAAGATAAACCTTAAGGCGTAAAAAAGAAGACTTATAAGCTTAAAAAGGCTTTATAGCTATATTTATATAGTATAGCTTTTAAATAAAAAGAAAATTATAATTACTAAGAATATACGCTTTTATATAGTAATTAAAAAAACCTTACTACTTAAAGAAGATTATAATACTATAGTCTTTAATAAAAACAAGGATAAAATAGGCTTTATAAGAAATATAATGCTTTATTACTTAAGCTACTAAAAACCTTATAATTATTAAGATTAGCTAAATTATAATAATAATAATAAATTTAAAGGGAATAGCTTAAGTAGCCCTTAAGATAAGGTAAAACGGAAACCTTATTTTATTAATAATCCTAAGCACTAAATGTACTAATATTTAGTAAAGTAAATACTACTAAATATAAAGAAGTAACTAGTAAAGTAAATACCGCTAATTATAAGTTATAACTATTAAAGTAAATACTAGTAATTATAAGGAGAGACGATATAGCTTAACGGTTAAAGACGGCTAGTATTGGCTATAAGCGGTATAGGCTAAATACGCTTATATTCGGCTTAAGCTAGCTTCCGCTAGTAATAAGATTAGTATTAGATAAATTGGCTAATACCTTATATAATTAACCGATACTTTATATAAAGCTAAGGCAGGAGGCCTTCTTTTAAAAGAGGATAGAATCTTATTAAAGGTTTTAAGAGAAGGATATTTAGTCTTATAAGCTAGTTATAGGTAATAAAGTGTATATTACTTATTACTAGTAATAAAGATAGTATAAGCTTTTTTCATTAGCTTAAAAAGTAATTTAATAACCCTATAAGTTATATAAGGTATAAGTTATAGATTAGTATATAAAAGTATATAAAAGCATATAAAAGGAAAGCCTTTTAGTAGCCTTAAAAAGGTATAAAAGAAGGTCCTTCCTCTTCCTTCCCTTAACTTTTTTCCTTTTTTTCTTTTTTCTTTTTTAGCGAGTTTTAACTTAAGAAAGCTATATAATAAGATACTTTTACCTAATTCGGTTTAGTAATTAGCACTAAGTCCTCTTTTCCTTTTTTAGCTAATAAGTTTAAATTTAACAAATTATACGGATTTAATTATTATATAAGAAACGATAAAAGTTCCGTATTATAAAACTAGCTTATAAGAATCTTTATAACTTAATAGCTCTATTAAAGAATACTTAGTATTTATATACTTAGTAAGTTCTTAAAGCTATTAAGTAAAAGTAAGGTATTTATTATAATTACGTTTATTTAATTATAATAAATAAATAAAAAATATCTACTTTTATAATACTATAGCTAACTAGTTAGCTATAAGCTAGTTTAAGGTATTTAAAGCTTTCTTATCCCCTTATAAGCTTTATAAATAGTAGTTCTATTTTAAAGATTAAAGCACCTAAACCTTATACTAAAGAATTAGCTAAGCTATAAGAGTTTATTACTTCTCTTAAAGCTTATTTTTAGTTTTATCTTACTATAATAAATTAAAAAGTAGTAAAGCTTATATTTAGATTTAGTTGTCTATAAGGCCTAGCCGTAATATAGTTCGACTAGATTTTTAAGAACTATATAGATAATAGTCTTAAAGATAGGAATTCAGAGACAAAGAACATTTTTAAAAATTTTAATAACTTTAAGGAAGTTTTATAAAAAACGTTTAAAATTATAAATAAGCAACGATTAGCAAAGTATAAATTAAAAAGCCTTAAGTAGGTTGCGTCTTTATTAGCTTACGTAGCTCGACTTTAATAAATAACTTCTAAGCTAAAATAAGAAGACGATACCCTAATAGCGACTTTCTGTTAAGGTTTTAAAGAAGAAGTTAAAGATAAAATCTACCGCTTAGATAGGCTAAAAACGCTATTAAACTATATTGATTTAGCAGTTTAAAAAGACGATAAGCAATATAAACGCTAGTAGTAGAAAAAGCACTATTTAACCTTTAGTAAGGTTATAAAGAAAAACAATTAAAAGCAATAGCGCGACTTAAGTAACGTAAAAAACTTAAGTACCTTTAAAGCGAGCCCGCTAAAGCCCGCTAAAAAAGCTATTTAATGCTTTAATTATATAAAGAAAAGCTATATTATAAGAGACTATATTAAGAAGAGTAATTTCTTTAAAGAAAGAAATATACCTATTTATAGGAATAATGCCCTCTTAGCCTATAATCCGCAAAATACTTTACTACTAGCTTTAATTAAGGATACTAAAGAAATCTATACTAAGCTTATTATACTAACTCTTAGTCCGTTTAACATTACTTCGCTTATAAAGGGTCTTTATAAAGAAGAACTAAATAAAGAGATAAAGATAAAAGCTAAAAGCTTGAACGACTAATAGAGAAATGCTTTTAAGACTAAGAAACAAAATAAGCTAAGAACTTCCTTATAGACTATTAACGAAGATAATAAAAACGCTCCTTATTTTAATACGAATATTATACTTTTAAATACGGAAGAAAGCTATAATCTAAAAAACCTTAAATTTAATAAAATAAACAAAGACCCCTTTCTTAAAAAAAAAGATAGCGATAAGCTTTACGCCTTTTTTATAAAATATCTTAATATAGTTATTACTATTAAAGATAGGGCGTATAAGTAATTATCCTAAACTAAATACTATAAAGATAACTAACTACCTTATATACCTTTTAGATAAGTAAGGAAGCGGATAGTTTCTTAAATTAAGGAAGACTTATAATAAACCCGCTATAATAATTTAAGAACTTACTATTAATACTAAGGTTTTTATAAAAAACCTTTAAGAGGATATCGAAGCTAATAAAGAGAAACTTATATAAGAAAACACTAATAACTAGATTAAAATTAAATAACTTTTACTCTTTAAGCAGTATAACGAAATAACTATTTAAGACTTCCGAGATAATAACCTAGCTTTAACGAGTAAAATTATTAAGCGAAAAGAAGATTACGTATCTCTTTTTATAAATATTATTAATCTAATTAAAAATAAAGACGATCTTAAGAAAAGGAATAATAAGCTACCTAATTAGTTAAAGAAAGATATAGAATTCCTTAATTTAGCTATTAAAGATACGTTTAGACGATATAATAAGTATTTCGAGATTAATTATAATCTTCGCAATAAGAATTATAATTAAAATATACTATTAAAAGTAAAACAATTCTAAAAAGATATGCTTAAAAACTAGTTAAAAACGTAGCAAAACGAGCATAATAACCTTAAACGATATAATAAAATAATTCGTACTAAAGGAGTTTTTATTAATAATACCGTATTAAAAGATTATGCTATTATTAAAGATTTAGTTTTTAAAGCTATTAAGAAGCTTAGTAACTTAAATAAACTAGTTTAAAGAAAAGGACTAAGATCCTTAGTATTATAAACATAATTAAGATTTACTAAAAAGTTAGTAAATAAGGCAAAAAGCTAATAAGCTTAAGACTAATAAAGCTATCTCTTAGTAAAAAGAACTTACTTATATTAAATAATAATTTGCGAAGTAAAAAAATAAACTTTTTATTACAATTAAGAGGATTTCGCCTTAATATATTAGTAGATTGCAGTGCTATAAGTAGCTATATTTCTCTTATAACGATAAATCGTTTAAAATTACGTTATAAAAGAAAAGATAAGCCTTCTATGCTTTTTTTAGCTAAAAGTTTAACCTTTAAGTATAATAATAGCAAGACTATACTAGAAACTAATTCTCTTAAGTATACGATCGGGATTTATAACTTTAAAGATTCTTTTAACGGCTTAGCTATTAGCTATAATATTATATTAAAACTACCCTTTTAACAGAAATATAATCCTATAATAGATTAAGATAAAGGCCTTTTAAGGTTTAAAGATAATACCTTAAATATTTCTCTTTATAGTTTAATAAAGGACGACCTTAAAATAAAACCCTTAAATAATTTCAATACGGCAATACCTAACAATAACTATATAAGAAATAGCAATAATAAAGAAAATAAAGCATCTTATATAGATATAAATAGCGCATTTATAGATATTGTAACGAAGAATAATTAGATAATTAGTACGATTAAAGATAATACTATTACGATTAGTATAATATTAGCGAAAATAATGCTAAACCTTAATAGAGAAATTAAAAGCCTTAAAAATAATTATAAAGCTACTTATAATTTATTAAAAGAAAATCTATTTAATACCTTTAAGGATATTAAGTAGCAATACTTTAAGTAAAAAGATAAGGTTAAGAAGAAACGGAATAAGAGAAAAATAAAAATAAGATATATATAGTATTTTAAAGGTATTTTTAATTTAAAGCACCTTAGAGAGCTAATATAGTATATAAGACGTTTAAAAAGTACTATTAACTTAAAACACTTTTAGGATTGTTATCTAAAATTACTTAAAAATATACTATAAGATATTTTAAAATATTTACGCCGCTACCTAAAGATAAGCTACTATTATGAGGTAGTTAAGATTATAAAATTAAGTTAAAAGAAGGCTTTAAGCCTAGATTCCAAAAGATATATAACTAAAATAAGAAGTATTAAAAGTTATTAAAAGAATATATCGACGAAAACCTATAAAAAGATGATATTAAAGAGTGTAAATTAAAATATAAAGCTCCTATACTATTTACTTTAAAGAATAGCAAAAGTAAGGAAAAAACTCGACTTTATATCGATTTTAAAGAGATAAATAACAATATAATAAAAGACCGGACTTTATTACCTCTTATAAGCAAAATAAGAGATAGATTAGCTAAAAAGCAGTAGTATACTAAAGTTAACCTTAAATCTACTTATAGCTAAATACGCATTAAAAAGGGAGATAAATTAGAAATAGCCTTTTAAACGCGATATAGACTTTATAAGTTTTTAGTTATACCTTTAAGATTAACTAATATACCGGCAACCTTTTAAAAAAAAATTAATAGTATATTAAATCCTTATTTAGACCGTTTCTATACGGCTTATTTAAATAATATTATTATATACTTTAATACGCTAAAGCAATACTATAAAGAAGTCGATATAGTACTAAAAGCATTAAAAAAAGCTAGCTTATATATTTTACCGGAAAAATATAGCTTTTATATATAAAAGGTAGAATTCTTAAGGCATATAATTACTCTTTTTTATATAAGGATAGACCCTTAAAAGATTTCTATAATTAAAGATTAGCTAGTTCCTATAAATATTAAGGAAATATAAAGCTTTATAAGATATATAAATTATTATAAGAAGTTTATATCGAACTTTTTTAAGATAATTATACTAATATTATTAGTATTAAAGAAAGCTAAAATAGACCTTTTTAAGTAGAACTTAAAAGTAGATAAAGCTTTTAAAAAGGTTAAAGGATTACTTATTAAAAAACTTATATTAAATACCTATAATATAAAGAAGCCGTTAAAGTTAAAAACGGATGCTTTTAATTTTACGTTAAGCGCGTAGTTAAGCTCGCGCGATAAGAATAATATTTCTAAACTTATAGCGTTTTACTTATAAATATTAGTAGGTATAAAGATTTATTACCTTATCTATAATAAAGAATTCTTAGCTATTATATACGCTTTTAAAAAATTTTAATTTTATATCTTAAGGAATAAATAGAAACTTAAGGTTTATATAGATTATAGGAATATTCGTTATTTTCCTATAACGTAGCAGTTTAATGCTAGGTAAATAAGATAGGCTAATCTTCTTTTAGAATTTAATTATAAGATTATTTATAAGAAAGGTTCTAAAAATAACTAAGCTAATATAATTAGCTAATAACTAGACCTTACAGATAAAAAAGAGCCTTATAAAGAGACCTTACTATTTCTAAATAACAATAGTAATTTAAAGTTAAAGACGTTATATATACTATTTAACGTATAAGAAGATCTTATTACTTTAGAATTACTTAAGAATTCTTAGAAGAATTTAGATAAGAAAAGATATAAGAATCTTAAGTAGGAGGGAAAAATAACGTTTTATAAAAATAAGCTATTCTTTACTTTAAAGACTAAGAAAGTAATTAAAATAGATTTTTATTCGCACTCTTTATACGGATATTAAGGTATTATAAAAACGTATAATAAGATTAAAAACTATTATAATACTTATAACCTTTATAAGAAATTCTAAGGAGTTATTAAGTTATATAAAGTATATAATAAAAGCAAAGCTATATAATATAAGCCTTATAGTAACTTAATTCCTTAAGGAGTTCCTTTAAGACCTTAAGACTTTATAGCCTTAAACTTTATTATAAAATTACTACAGTCTATAGATCTCACGATTAGTATAAAATATAATTTTATTTTAGTTATAGTTAATTATCTTATAAATTATAGCTATTTTATAATATATAAAGCTATAAACATAGAAAAGTTATCTTATACTTTTATAAAATATATTATAGCTAATCGAGGACTTTTAAGTTTAATTATTTCGGATAAGAATTCGAAATTTATTTTAAATTCTTAATAAGGTTTAACGTAAGCTTTAAGTATAAAGCATAAATTATTTACTTCTTTTTACCTTATGATAAACGGAATAATAAAACGGTAAAATTAAACGCTTAAGCAATACCTTAAAAGCTATATAAATTATTAATACAATAATTAGCTTTTTAAATTGCTTATAATATAGTTAGCGTATAATACCTCTTATTTTAAGCATATTAAAAATACTCTAGTATTCGCAAATTATAGCTTTATACTTAAAGCCTAAAAGTCTTCTTTACTTAAAATAATTATAGCTAAAAAAGCTATATTAAGCTCTAAGCAGTTAATTAGCTTATATAGATTTATAAAATTAAAATTAAAATATATTGCTAAGAGGATATCGTATTATTACGATAAAAAATAGTCTTTAAAACCGTCTTTATTTAAAGGCGATAAAGTATAGCTTTTAATAAGAAATCTTAAGATAAATAAACTAAATAAGTGTTTAAATTATAAGAGGATAGGACCTTTTAAAGTTATAAAGAAAAGAAAAAAGTTAATTATAAGTTAGAACGTTAAACTAGTTTACTTATATACCTTATTTTTTATATATCTTTACTAAAGCTAACTTTACGAGAAGCTAAAGTAGTAAGAAAGCTAAACTTAAAGAGAGTTAAAGAGAGCGAATATATAGTAAAGACTATACTCGGTAAAAAGATAGAAAAATTAAAAATACTTTTATTTAGTAAAGTAAAAGGACTATCTTAGTTTAGATATTACTTAAGAACATATAAAGCAATTAAAAAATAGTTGAAGAAAGGTTAAGGATTTTAATCGATAAAACCCTTAAGAAGAAGTATTAGCTTCTTTAAGCTAGGATTTCTTTACTATCTTAAATAGTAGAAGTAAAAGGAAATCTAAATAAGATTTTTCGTTAAAAAAGATTTATAAAGATAAAAGATCAGAATTTTCTTTAAAGAATTCTTAAGGTTACTTTCTTAAAAGTAGGATTTCTTTAAATATTTTAAGTAGTTTCTTAAAGGATAAAAATAACTTAAGAGAAGAGAACGTTTATGTTTCTAAGTTTAAAAAGACTTTAAAAAGGGGAATATATAACGGAAACCCTATTCTATTAATAATCTTAAGTACTAAAAGTACTAATATTTAGTAAAGTAGATACCGCTAAATATAAAGGAGTAACTAGTAAAGTAAATTCCGCTAGTTATAAGTTATAACTATTAAAGTAAATACTAGTAGTTATAAGAAAAGACAATATAGCTTAACGGTTAGAGATAACTAGTATTAGCTATAAGCGGTATAGGTTAAATACGCTTATATTCGGCTTAAGCTAGCTTCGGCTAGTAATAAGATTAGTATTAAATAAATCGACCGATACTTTATGTTACGGAACGTAAGATGTAAGCGCTCCGGCTACTCGTATGTCGGTATGTGAGATGTAAGCATATAGACGATAATTAGCGTCCTGACCCCTAACTAAGGCCGGGGCGAGACCTTTTAGTAGTGCGGTATTATTACACTGTTTCTCCGTAGCACTTATATAATTAACCGATACCTTATATAAAGCTAAGGCGGGAGGCCTCCTTTTAAAAAAGGATAGAATTTTATAAAAGGTTTTAAGATAAGGATATTTAGTCTTATAGGCTAGTTATAAGTAATAGAAATAGCGTAAGCTATTTTTATTAGTTTAAAAAGTGGTTTAATAACCTTATAAGTTATATAAGATAAAAGTTATAGATTAGTATATAAAAGTATATAAAAGTATGTAAAAGAAAAGCCTTTTAGTAGCCTTAAAAAGGTATAAAAGAAGGTCCTTCCTCCTCCTTCCCTTAACTTCTTTTCTTTCTTTCTTTTTTCTTTTTTAGCTAGTTTTAACCTAGGAAATCCGTATAATAAAATACCCTTACTTTGTTTAGTTTAGTAATTAGCACTAAGTCTTCTTTTACCTTTCCGGCTAGTAAATGTAAATTAAATAAACTATATAGATTTACTTATTTTGTAAGAAATAATAAGGGTTCTATAATATAAGGAGTATTAAAGGCTAAAGTAGTAATAAGCTTTAAAGTAGCTACTACTATCCTAAAGATAGTAGTAAGCTTTAAAGTCGTTATTGCTAACCTCTTACTAAACTTTTCCCCCGCTAATAATAACGATAATAAAGCTAAGTAATAATAATATAGATATTTTTATACTAAATACCCCGGTTTAAAGGACAAAGGTATACTTAAAAATAACCTAAAGGGTTTAAAGCTATTTAAAGACGGCCTTTTTAAGTATAAATTATCTAAAGACCTTTTTAAAAACCCTTTAGCTAAAAATACGCTTAATTCTTAATATACTAAACTATAATAATAAAAGACTTACTAATTCCCCGCTTAAAGCACTATAAGCAAATAAAGTATACCGACTTAATAATTAGCTAACTCGCTAATTAACTAATTAAGCGGCGGCTATTAAAAGAGGGTTATAAAGAGCTATATTAAGGGCTTTAATATTAAAGCTTATAATTATAAACTAATACTAAGACTTATGTTAGCTAAGCGTATTAATAGCCCTTTAAAACGCTTATTATAAGAGGGATTAATTTAATAACTTAAGCAACTAGCGAGTCCTCTTTATATTTAGTACGATAATTATAGCTATAAAGAGATTACTAATAACTTTAAAATAAGCCTTTAAATAAAATAACTATAAGACCCGCTAATTAACCATAATAAAGAGGGAATTTAAGAAATTAAAGCAAAAAGATATATAAAACCTTATTTATAGGCTTTTAAAAACATAAGTCTTTAATAGGAAATAAGTTTATCTTAAGAAGCTAGTTAAAGGTAAAAAACCTTTTATAAAAGCCCGCTAAGTCGTTTAAAGAGACTAAAATCTAAAAGATAGGCTTATAAAGGAACGATATATAGCGGTAATGTACTAAGCCTCTTTAAAGCTATTTATAATAATTGTTAAAGTTAAGTACTTAAAATAAAAATAATTTAATATTATATACGCCTATATATATCTAGAAGTATTAAAAGAAGCCTTTATTATTTAGCTTTATAAGCTTAAAAATAGTATAAGCTAAGTTTATAAGCTTAATAAAACCTTGTATAGCTATAAAAGCTTGCTTAAGTAGTAGTATAACTAAGTAAGTATAAACCTATAAAAATCTAATTTTAAGCGCCTTAAGATAAATAAGTATACCCTCCGCTATAAAGCGAGCAATATACTCGCGATTATTTATATAAACGACTTTATTCTAGCATTATTAACTAAAAAAAGTAGCTCGGCGAGCCTTCGAAATTCTTACGTATTTAAGTTAAACAAAATAAGGCCGCGAAAATAATCCTTATATACTAAACGAGGTACGCTATAAAAATCCTTAAGAAATTTAGTTTAAAGGTTATTAGTACTATAAAAACGCTATAGCTAGTAAGGCTTAAAGTCTTATATAACTAAAAAAGTTAAAAACGTATAATAAGCACTAAGAAATACCTTTACTAGACCGGTAGTATTAATTACTTATTAATAAGCACTAAACTAAATATTATATATATAGTAAATAAGCTCTTTAAGGCTAAGAGTAACTTAATTAATAACTATATAGCAATTATAAAAACGCTATAGCGCTATATAAAGAGCACTTAAAATAAAAGGGAAATACTTAATTAAAGACTTTAAGCTTTATATATATATAATACCTCTTTTACTAACGATTAAAGTACTTATTGCTTTATAGCTAACTACGTTTTATTTTTAGCTAATAAGCTTATCTTTTAAAAAAGCAAGAAATAAACTATTATAATAATATTATTAATTAAAGCAAAGTTTATTAACTTTATATATATATGTATAGTAGCAATATAATAGTATTAGCTATTAATAAAGCTAGGCTAGCTATAGCTAACCTTATTAATAGTTTTTATAGATAGCTAAAACACGCGCCTTATAGTACTAAATAAAAGTGACTTAGCTAAGACTTAATATATTAATATCTGCTATAAGTAGATTATTTACTATACTAAAAAAGGTTTTTTTTAACTAGTATATATATAGATTAATAAAATAATTACGGATAGCTTTATAAAAGGCCTTTTAAAGGAAAGATATAAGTTATTTATTTAATAGCTAAGAATAAAAAAGGCGGCTAAATAAAAAGTTAAAAAAGATATATATAAGTAAGGTATAATATAAAAAGAAAAAGGCTTATTATAACTATTTAAAAGAAGAAAACACTAAAAAGAAAGTAACTTAAGAGAAAAAAGCTATATTATAAAGCTTTATTTTTATTATAAAATCTACACGGCCACGCTTAAACTCCTTACTTTACTCTTTAAGAGCCTTATAAAACCCCGTAATAAGAACGCTTTAAGCACGCACTATAAAGGCTTACTTAAGGAGATAGAATAAATATTATAAGTTAGACCCCGCTAAGGTTTTTAAGATATAACTATAAAGGCTTAAGAGCCTATCTAACTATAGTTTACGACGTTTTTAACTATAAAAGATACTATAAAAACTACTAAGCGGATTTTATTAGTATCTTAAAGGGATATTTAGGGATTTTTATAACATATCTTAATTATAGTTTAACCCGTTTTTTACTATAAAAGCACCTTAGAAAATATAAGATAGACTTTACTGCGATTTGTAAGGGATATTAAAGGATATTTAAGAGATTTCCTTAATTATAGTTTATAGTATTTTTAACTAGGCTTATACTTAGTTTACTAAGGAATTTTATAAGGATATTTATAGTTTATATATATATTAATAATAAATAGAAGGATAGTATAGTTAAAGATCCTTAAAATTAGCTTAAAGAACTAAGTATAAAGTAGCTAGTTATACTTTAAAGAAAAGATAAGCTTTTTACTATTTTTAAACCTTTATATATATTTACGTGCGGTAATTAGTTTATTATACCGGCCCGACTAGTGGTAATTAGTCTATAGTACCGGCCCCGATTAGCAGTAATTAGTTTATAGTACCGGCCTTAACTACTAGTAATTAGTCTACGCCTTATCCCTGGATCCTTATGCTATAAGGCGTAGCAATTTCTATATATATATACTTTAACAAAATGTCTATCCGTTTAACTATATAAAAACATTTTGCGCTAGTTATTATATAGTAGGATAATTAACGTATATAGCGGATTTATACCTTAATAGCCTCCTTATCTCGATATACCTAGTATAAGAGATACGATAGTAAAAAACCCGCGTATATACTGCGGTAAAAAACCTATGCCTCCGTTAGGAATCGAATAGGGTGCTGCGTAGAAGCCGGGCTTATAACTACAAAATGTTTATCCGTCTAACTATATAAAAACATTGCGCGCTAATTATTATATAATAAGATAATTTATATATATAGCGGATTTATACCTTAACACTTTATATATAGCTAAGGGGAGGTATTATAAATATAATAAGGGTATATATTAAAGCTTTATACTTAATTTACTATAAGAGCTTTAAGCATAGCCTTAGCTTTTATTATAAAGGTTAGCTATATATATAAGGCCACCCCCTTATATATATATATACTCTCTTTTTTCCTTAGCTAGTAAGATTATAATTTTTTAAAGCTATTACTTTTTATAGTATATACTTATTGTTCTTTTTTCTTCTTGTTTTCTTAAGTAAGTAAGTACTTATAAAAAATATACTAAAACACTTTTTATTTTAATAAAAAGTACCTTTACTTTTAATAAAAGTAACTAGTTTTTTAATAAATTATAAGCTTAGGTTAACGTATATATTATTATAAAGAAATAATACAATAATATTATACTACTAAAAGGTCTCGCCTTAGCCTTAGTTAAAGGTTAAGATATTAATTATCGTATATATACTTATATCTTATATATAGATATATAAGTAGCCGGAACGCTTATATCTTATATTCCGTAATAATTACTACCTTAAAAGGAAAGATAATAACGTCCTTGTTATCTATAAGACGGGACCTCCCCGGTTTATAAAGCCGGTAGTTAGAAGCTACGCACGCTTTTATTATTATGCGCGCTTAAAGGGAGCTTATTTCTATACGGACTTATAGGTCTACTTTCTCGCGCGGGAATCGAACTTACGCTAAAGGAATTGCTACTATTTGCTATAAAGAAATAGTGTATTAATACTATATTATTAAAAAGTCTTGCCTTAGCCTTAGTAAAAGGTTAGGATATTAATTATCGTTTATATACTTATATTTTATATACTAATATATAAGTAGCTGGAACGCTTATATCTTATATTGCGTAATATATACGCTTATAGTATCCGTTAAAATAGTGCGGTTTAATATTTAAACCTTATAAAGGATAAAAAAACAATAAATAAAGACTAAGTAAAAGTAAGCTTTTTTAAGTTAAAGACTACTTAAGAAATATAATGCTATTATTTAACTTTACTTTTCTCTTATAATAAGCGTAAACTTATAAAAAAGTATAGAAAATATACTAAAATACTAGTTACTTTAATAAGAGGTGCTTTTACTTTTAGGAAAAGTAACTAGTTTTTTAATAAGTTATAATCCCGGTTTATATATATATAACTATAAAATGCGCTATAATAGCGCGGTTTAATATTTAAATCCTATAAAAGATAAATTAAGAGTAAGCCTTCCTAGGCTAAAGACTACTGCTTAAAGAATATAACGCCACTATCTAGCTCTACCCTCCTCCTATAATACGAGTAGACCTACGCACTTTTAGCAGAGGTGACTGGTTTTTCAACAGTACTGTACAGAGGAGCATTTCAAAAGTCTTGACTGCACAATTTCTACGCTAGTCCTAATTGGGATCGGACATTCCTAAATAGGCAGGTGGCGGCCCGATTAGGACTAGCGTGCACAGCCACATGGTCAAGACTTTTGAAATGCTTCTCTGTACAGAGTACCTTATCTAGTAGATACCTACATACCTACTGTTGTACCTTCTAGATAGCGGTGACGGCCGCTTTCGACCTCGCCGCAAGGCAGATCGAGGTACGTGATGCATGTACCCCGACTCCCTTGTTCGCCGTTTGGTTCTGGCGGCCCATTCGTCCGTCCCTCTTCAGCCTTTCTCCGGCATACAGTGGGCCGTGTAGCGAATTTCCAGACCACCCAACAACAAAGCGTCTACCAGAACATACAAGCACCCTTGGTCGACGGCGAGCAACCACCATCTTCAGCCTCGCAACACCAGTAGGCCACTCGCCGAAGTCGCCTCTTCTCCCCTCGTCGTCTTCCTTCCCCCCCTCCCCCCCATCGTCATCCACCTGCCGCTCGCCGTCTTCCGACTCGCCTGCGCCCTCGATTTCCCGCCTTCGACCTTGACGCCGTCCCCTCCTTCCGCCCATCATCTCCCCTAGTCCTCGTCCTCGCCCTCGCCTCCATTCCATCACCAGGGAAGTCCTCTCGGGCGCCACAGAGCTCTTCTCGCGGCCTCGGTCCCTCGTACTGCCCGCTCCTCTCCCCTGGCTCCACCCTGACCGCAACGGGCGGCGCGCAATTCCCCACGCGTCTCGTCGCCACGCCCATCTCTGCACCGACTAGAATGTCCTCGACATCGGGGTTGACACGGCGCCGCGGCGCCGGCGGAGGCACTCTGGCAGCCGTCGACGGCGAGGCCAGCAATGCCGCCTCGAGAACCAATTCCGTCACCAATGTTCGTGATAGCGCTCCCGAGACGAGCTACGAAAACGGCGACAACGGTCACAAGATCGCCTTTGACCCGCGGGATATTAGCGAGAGCGCTGAGCGAGGCAAACAGCCCAAACTGACCATGATGGAGGAGGTGCTTCTCCTCGGCCTCAAGGACAAGCAGGTACGCACCCTCTCGTGCTCCTCGCCTCTGTCGCCCCGACGCTAACGTCGAATTTGCTCTAACAGGGCTACCTCTCCTTTTGGAACGACAACATTTCGTATGCCCTCCGAGGCTGCATCGTCCTCGAGCTTGCCTTCCGTGGCCGCATCAGCATGGAAAAGGATCCTGCCCGACGGCGCTTCCCCCCGGCCGACCGAAACATCGAAGTCATAGACGACACCCTCACGGGCGAAGTTCTGCTCGACGAAGCTCTGAAGATGATGAAGCAGAGCGAAAAGATGAGCGTCAGCTCCTGGATTGACCTCATGAGCGGTAAACTTGACCTGGCCCTTCTCCCCCACCGCGCGACTGCCGGCTGATCAGGTGATGCACCTTTTGCGCACAGGCGAGACATGGAACCTCATGAAGATTGGTTACCAGCTCAAGCAAGTCCGCGAACGCCTCGCCAAGGGCCTTGTCGACAAGGGCATCCTCCGGACCGAAAAGCGCAATTTCCTCCTCTTCGACATGGCCACGCACCCAGTGGCCGATGGCGGCGCCAAGGAGGAGATCCGTCGCCGCGTACGAAACGTCCTGACCCAGCGAACCGTCGTTCTTAACAGCAGCCAGTTCTTGCCCGAGTCTCTGGAGTTCCGTTATCTGCGCACCGTGTCCATGGTGTGCGCCGCCTACGCCGCCAACGTTCTGGAGAATGCTCTTTCAACGCTCGGTCACGAGGCCAGGGAGCGCGCTTTCGTTCAGACGGACGAGCTGCTGGCCGACTACAGCCAGTGGCCATTTGGTAGAAAGGCCGTGGGCAATGGCATTGGCGCCAACTTGCCCCAGGTCATCGGGGAGGTGAGCCACTCGCGATGCCGCCCACGCCAGTTTTCGCCGCTGGCAGCTGCTAACTGTCTGCTCCAGGAAATTGGCAAGGCCAAGGACAGGGAGCTGCAGCTCGAGGTGGTTGCCGCCTGCCTGAGCGTCTTCACTCGACTCGACTCTTTGCTATGAGACGGCGGACGATGTTATTTGAAAGTGAGCACCCACATCGTCGCGACCACGTCTTGTCCATGTACACCAGCCCAACTCAGCGCGCATGGCCCGCCGCCTTTCAAGCCGACATTGTCCACGAGCCGACGCAATGCCACCGACTTCTCCATCACATACTGTATCCTGTTGTCTTGCGTGTGTACAAGATCACGCTCTCGCTTGTTGATTGCCACCCGCCGCCCGAGAAGCATCAAGGCACAGGTTGGACTTGCGTCGTTAGACTCGCGTCGTTGGACTTGCGTCGTATGTGCAGTAGTCACGGGATACCAACACAATCAAGCCAGGCTGGGCACAAGGGGGGGAATGATGTACTTGCCACCAATTGCACCACTTCTCTCCTTTTCTGCTTTCGCCCTGCAGTGGGAATTTTGGTTGGGAGAGGAGGGAGAGATGGAGAAGGCCGCCGCAGAGGGGAAAAAGGGGGCAGAGGGAGGAGAGATGCAAAGGCAGCCTGCATGGGAGTTTTTCTTCTTTCCCCTACGTCTTGTTTTGTTTCTATTTATACCATTTCTCTCCACCTCCCCCGAATCTTGCTCGGTGGTCGTCGCCAAAACGGTTCCTCGTATAAGCATGGTGGGGATGAAGAGTGGCCCCTAGAGAAGATGAGATATACGAAGACTTGCCATTGGAGACAGGCGCAAGCCCAGAAACGAGAAGCGTAGGCTTTTGTATTCGTTTCCTCGGAAGCGAGACAAAGGAAGGACGCTCTCGCCTTTTCCTCGTCGACGCCTGAGCGCTCACATTGTACTTCAGGTACCCCGACTCCCCAAGGTGGGTGAGTTTCTCTCTGGCCACGCCGCCCCGGGCAGACTCATCAACCTGCCCAACTCGACTCTCCGGCCTGGTTTATTCCCACGTTGATCCCTCTTGTCCCTTGGCATCCTTTACTCACTCCAGAGCCATGCTATATCCCCCTTCTCCCCCCGCAAAGGAACAGAGCCCTCACTTCTTGCGGCCAACCCCAAAGCTGCCCTCGAACCCGGGCCGCCCGCCCTTCTTCTTGGCCCCGCCCTTTTTCTTGCCCGCCTTGCCCGCGAGCTTCTCGTCTCTGCGCTTGCGCAGATTGTCCTCGCGTTTCTTCTGGCGTTCTTTTTGCGCCAGCTCGACGCCCTGCGCGCGCGCTCTCCACGCCTTGTCGCTCTTCTTCTTGGCCGCCTCCTTGCGTTTGACCGACTTCTTGAGCATGGCCTCGTCGTCGCGGATCTTGTCGCCCTCCAGCCGGCGCCGCGCTGTCAGCCACGCCTCCTTGTCGGTAATTTCGGCCCGTTTGCCCGCGTTGAGCTCCTCGAGCCGCTTCTTCTGGTTCTGCACCTTGAGCAGCGCCGTCTTAGCGTCCGACGGACCCTTTTTCTTGCCCAGTTGTCGCACGTAGCTGAGGTCATGCGACATTTGCGAGCCATCTCCAAACACCACCCGCCCAAACGAAAAGTTCCCCGTCGACTCGTCCAGCTCGACGGCGGGGCTCATGACTCCGGGCGACATGGAAGCTAGAGCTTCTTCCCTTTTCCGCGATTCTTCAATCTTGGCTAGCCTCCTGAGCTCTTTCTTGTGCGTCTTGCGCTGTACCTCCTTGGCTCGCCGCGACTCAATAAGCTCCTGTCGGGTTCGGATGGGCTTGCCATCCGCGCCGTCGGCTTTCCTAGCCGCGCGGAGGGCCTCGATTTTGGCAGCAAGCCGGGCCCGCAAGACTGTCGTATCAGCCGGAATCTTGATGTGCTTGGCCTTTTCCGAGGTAGCAGCGGTGGAAGAAACGGACGTGTTGGCGCTTGCGGCTTCTCCGGCAGCGGCGTGGGTGGATGCTGCCGGCTCGCCGTTATCGAAAGTCGGAGAGTGGCAGTCCGACTCGGCATTAGAAGATGCGACGTTCCTCTCGCCCTCTTTGCACGCGGCTGGGGTGTCCTTGGATGTCGGGACGGCATTCGCCGAGGCCGTGTCTGCATTGGCCGGCTCCGGCGTGCCGTGGAGATGCGGCGATGGTTGATCCTCTGCTGATGTGGGCTGGACATTGTTTCCCTTTCGGGTCGATTTTTTGGTGCTGGAAGGCGTCTTGGCTGGCCCTTCGACGGTTGCCGGCTTGGCTGGTGTCGCCGGCGTCACCAACTCGTCTGCTCGATTTGCCTTCTTGTCTGCTCTTCTCTCGGTTTTTCTTTCTCTCTTGGCGGCTCTTTTCTCCTCCTTTCTAGATGCCTTAGCTTTCGATTCGACAGAGCTGGCTTCTCCTTGGTCCTCGTCCTCGTTGAGCTTCTGCTTCTTCACCGCCTTTGTCCTCAGCCCCTCTCCGGGCTTTTCAGCTTCTACACCATCCATGGCCTCAAACGAGCCGTCGTCATTGTCGTCGTCGTTTACATCTTGCCCGGCCCCCTCACTCTCGTCCTGCTGCTGCAGCTCTCGCAGCTTGCGCTTGTTCTTGGCTCGCTCGTCCATGACCTCCTTGGCGTTGCGGTTGAGCTCGCTATCCGGATCTAGTTTGCCTCTGCGAGCGGCAGCAGCCTCTTGCTTGGTTTGCCTTTTCTTTTGCCATTGGTCCTGTGCGCGCGGGCAGTCCAGGTTAGCATGGGTGCTCCCAAACGATGGCTTCAGGCGGCGAGACGAGTCGAGGAAAGGCAGACTGTCGGAGGCTGACGGGGGCGGCGCAGCAGAGCGGACAGAGACAAGGAGACTCCCACCTACACTTGTGTCTTCCCCGTAGTATGTCTTGGCTGGGATCAGGCTCAAGAGACCGTCAAAGGCCTTTGCATGGTCGCGCAGGCGATCCTGTCGCCATCAAGCATGGTCAGTCTCTAGTCCTCGAGCCGGAGCCGGAGCCACTGCCGACCGCTTTCCGCTTCGTCTGACGGCAGGCCTTGAAGGGCGACGAACCTGCAGTGACGACTCGGCCATGGTCGACGTCAAGCCCGTTCCCGTCGGTCGAGATGGTGTTTTCTCGCGCAGAGCTGCGACGACGCTGGCGTCTCCTGGGACAGTCGAGTCAAAAGACCGGCCGCTGTGCAGCTGCACTCTGTATAAGGTTTTGGCGTCGGTTAGAGGTTTGGAGAGGGAAAGGAAAAAAGAGGTGGCGACGTAGGTAGGCGCTCGGCAATGTCTAGCCCCGTTGCCTCCCTTTTTTTTTTTTTTCCTCTCGGGTGTTCCGGACCTAGCAGTTCCGCCGGATGTGGGGGTGGTCGGTACAGGAGCATTTTAAAAGTGCTAACTATAATCTTAATACGAGTCTTAATTAAGATTAAGCATTTCTTAATAAGTAAGTAAAGCCTTAATTAAGACTAGTATATACTAATTAAGACTTATATAAAGCCTTTATTAAGACTAGTATATATTAATAAAAACTAATATAAAACTTATATAGTTATAACTTTTAAAAGTAATTTTAAAGTTATAGCTTTATAGCTATATATATTAGTCCTAATTTAGTTTTTACTTCTTTATTTAAAAATAGTTAATCTTAAATAAAAGTAGTATAAAAATTATAAAGTTTTACTATTTATACTTATATATATTTTTATTTATACTTAGGCTTTATTTTTAAGATATAGATTTTCGCTAGCCCGCCTTACTTATTTATACTGCTTATATATAATAAGTACTTATACTTCTTAAATAATTACGCTTATATATACAGCTTATATATATACTTATCCTTACTTAGTTTTACTTGCCCTCGCTAGCTTATATATATATATTATACCTTTAAAGCTTTTAATATAATAAGCTTTAATAAGTATAAAGCCTTATAAGCTTTTTACTTAAAAGCTTAACTACTTTTTTTACTTTTTTATAATAGTTTTATTTAGTATTACTATTACTGCCGCTATTAATAAAGCTATTAAAGTATAAAAGTAGGATTTTTATATTATTAAGAATTATTATAACTATAAGCCTTTACTTAATCCCTTAAAATATAATATTTATAACTAAAAAACTACGAGATAGTAAAATCTTAAGCGGAACTTTTTAAAATATAAAGTGCTATTAACTTAAAAGATATTAAGTATTTTATATAATACTAAGCTTAATATAGTCTTTTTCCGGATTAAAAACGTTTTTAATAATTGCTAAATACTTTATTTTTATTATAAGCTAAGCTATATATAGGCCCGGGCTACGCTTTTATAACTAACCTCTAACAAGCGTAGTTAATTAACTAGCTAGTAGCTTAGTTAATTCGTCTTTTTTTACTCTGCCGCCGTTTAACGTAGTAGTTTAATTAAATAGCTACCCCGTAGCAGCAATAAATAGTAGTATAACTACTGCTTTAGCCCCGTTTAAGCCGATCTATTATACTTAACTAAGCTATAATAAAGGTCTTAAGTTTAAGACTTACTAAAGCACTAGTAAGCGACGTTCGGCTTAAGCTTATAGCTGCCGGTAAGGGGAGACGACTTATTAGCCCCGCCCCGGGGCAGGCGGGATAAAAAGGGGGTAGTATTATAAGCTAGGCCCTATATAGGCCCGGGCTACGCCCGTATAACCAACCTTTAATAAGCGTAGTTAATTAACTAGTATTACGGAATCTAAATAGCCACGCCTAAACTCCTTACTTTACTCTTAAGGAAGCCCTATAAAACCCTATAACGGGAACGCCCGGAGCATACACTATAAAGGCTCGCCCGAGAAAATACAACGAACATTACCGGTTAGACCCCGCTAAGGTTTCCGGGATATAACTATAAAGGGTTAAGAGCCTACCTAACTATAGTTTATAACGTCTTTAACTAAAGGAGATACCGTAGAAACTATTAAGCGGATTCCGCCGGTATCTTTAAGGGATTTTTAAGGATTTCCGCGGGATATCTTAATTATAGTTCGACCTATTTTTAATTATAAAAGCACCTTAAAAGATATAGGATAAACTTTATTGCGATTTTTAAGGGATATTTAAAGATATTTAAAGGATTTCCTTAACTATAATCTATAGTATTTTTAACTAAGCTTATACTTAGTTTATTAAGCGATTTTATAAGGATATTTATAGTTTATTTTATATACTATAAATAGTATAGTTAAAAATCCTTAAAATTAGCTTAAAGGATTAAGTATAAAGTAGCTAGCTATACCTTTAAGAATAACTAAGCTTTTTACTATTTTTAAACCTTTATATACGATTATATATAGTAATTAATCCGTTATACTAGCTTAATTAGCAGTAATTAGTTTATAATACCGGCCTTAACTAGCGATAATTAGTTTATAATACCGGCCCCGACTAGCGGTAATTAGTCCGCGCCTTATCCCCCTATCTTTATACTATAAAGTATAGCAATTAATAGCAATTCTTACTTATCTAAACGGAAATCCCTTAAATATCCGCTAAGCTAAAAGCGACGATATCGTATAATTAAGTACTTATCTTATAAGAAGTTAGATACTAAATAATATTTTCTTTAGTAAGAAGCTCTTATTAGCTTTTAAGTCTAACTTTAATAATAAGCACCTTTTCCTTAACGCGCTTATAATAAAACTTTAAGATAAGTAGGCCGTAAAAGCGGAAAAGGCCGCGGCTTACCGGGCATATTAGTTTAATAATCTCCTTTACCCCTTTTTAAGGTATTATACCGCGATAGCCTATAAAGCTAAATAAGACGTAAAACGGGTCTTACTTAGCTAAGCTAAGACTACTACTTTTTAAGAGGTAATCCGCTTTTAAAATACTAATAAAGGATAGACTATAAAATAATAAAATTTATATAACTAAGTAAACTAAATTCGGTATTACTTAAACGGATCGATTATCCTTTAAATAGAAAAAGTAAAGATAAGCTAACCTTAAAACTATCCGGCTCCTTATTTATTAAATACCCTCCGGATTAAGCTTATAATAAAGTTACTCTTTCCTTAGGATAATAAGCTTAGCGGATATTTCTACTATATACTACTAATAAAGTTTAGCTTAAGGGCCTTAACTAGAAATCCGCTTTAAAGGATACTTAGTAGTTTCTTAGTTTAGTATTACTATTTAGCCTCGTCCGCTATAGCCGCGCTAATTAAAGCATTTTTAAGACTCTTAATTAATAAAAACGAGCCTCTTATACCGGGGGCTTTATAGCGCACCGGATTTTAAGACGCGTATAAAACAAAAGGTTAAGCACTTAATAAGAGTATTAAGACTAAGACTTTAATAATAAGCGATAAAGACGCGGTAAGCGATACCTTTAACGGGCTAAACCTATTTATATTAAGCGCGTAGATACTAAAATAAAGTATAGCCTTAAGCCCTTTAGTAAGAATAATAGCAATATTAAACGAATAATTCCTTAGTCTCCTTTAAGTACTAAGAAAAAAAGACGCGCTTACTAAGCCTTAAGAAAAACCTTAATTATAAGCTAAGGATATAAGGAGATTTAACCTATTAAGACCTTTAAAAGTATCTTTTAATATAGTTTAAGAAGATAATAAGGCTAGTATATTCCGAGAAGTAGACTATTTTATCGACTTTATCCGCTAAAACGCTAATAAAGGTAAGGCCTATGCGGATAAATTAGCTATTTAATTGCCCTCCTTCCTTTAAGGAAGTGCGGCGGAATAATATTCTTAGGACCTCTTAAAACTATAATAAAAAGAACTTAGTAAGCTTAGCGTTAAACTAAGCTAATAGATATCCGCCTTATAAAAACAGTTCGGAATCCGCTTAAATATAGCAATATAAGCACTTAATAAAAAGCACTTTATTATTAAAGATATAGTAGTAAGATCCGACTTTAAGTCTTAAATATCTCGCTTATAATATAAAGCTAAGGCCGCGCTTTACTAGCTAAATTACCTAACTATAATAATTTACTAAAAGCTAGATATCTACTTATAAAAATCCTTATAACGTTAAGTAAGGAACGAGGATATTAATAAATAGATTAATAAATATAAGGAAATTCTTCTTTAGCTATAAGTTAAATATACTTAAGGATCTTAAAAGCACTTATTAGCGCGAAAGAAATAGGTCTAACCTATAAAAAGGTAAAGGCCGACTAGCCGTACCTTATATATACTTAAAGGATAGTTTAGGACGCCTTAGCTATTTATTAAAGGCTTACTAAGACTAAGGGTTACGTTTTTAAACCGCTTAGTAAGGACGGATATACCTTAAGCCTTATAGCGCTCGCTAAGTTAAAGAAAAAACCCGCTTAAATAGTTAGGAATATAAGTTAAGGTCCTCCGGCCTAAAAAAGAAAGGACTTTCGGGACTATATACTCGCTAACGCTAAAGCTAAAATAAGCATACCCCGCGATTAAAAAAGGAACTATAGTAAAGATTAATAACTATCTAAAAGATAAAGAGTACGATATAAAAGGAGCTTAATTAGATACCGATAAAAGCTTAAAGGAAACCGCAATCTATACTATAGTAAACTTAATATAGGAGGCCGATAGAGCGTGCGGATTTTATAGCGAAGTATTCCTCTTAAAGAATAAGCTTTACTAATACGTTAAAGATAAATACCCCCTTAACCTTAACCGAGACGTTACTATATAAAGACGTAGCTTAGTATAGTAAGTAGTTATTTAAAAGCTATAAAGCGTTTAAATAGTTAAGGCTTCCCTTAATATCTAGCTATTAAACCTTAATAGGCCGTTACGATTTACCTACGCACGCTTACTAATCTACGGAAAAGAAGGGCCCGGGATAAGTATTAAAGCTTATACGGACACCGGGGTAAACTAAAGCCTTATTTAAGCCGACTTAATAAAGACCTTTTAAGACGTAACTATAAACTCTTCTTAATAAATTCTTATTTAAGGAGTAAGAAGAATAGCTACTATTAAATAAGCGGAATTTACCGCTTATATACTAAAAAGGCTAAACGGCAGCCTTATAGTTATAAAGGTAAGGATTAGCGCTTAAATAGTAAAACGCTTAGCGGCTAATATATTACTTAGCTAAGACTTTTTAGTTCCTTACTTAAAGGACCTTATTAACTCTATATTAGTCTTATAAATTAAGGCCTATAAAGGGATTAAAGCCGAAGTTAAGATAGTCCGGCTAAGACTAGCGATATATAAATAGGTAATTTACTTAGTTACTACGACGATTTTAGCTAGTTTTAGCTACGCCTTACTTATATAAGTCTAGGCGCCGCTATTAAGGCGTAATATAATATTTTTCCCCGATAACCTTAAGCTCGCCCGGATAATAATATAAAATTATATAAGCTTTATAGCGATAAACTATTTTAAGGAACTATTAGTACTTTACTAAGGCTAAAAGGTAAGGATAATTACGGACCTCGATAAGCAGTTTTAGCTATATAAAGAGGTTAACGCTACTACTCCCTTAGCAGAAGCCTTTATAGAAAATCCGGATAAAATAGACCCCGCTAAGGACTTCTTATAAAAAAATCTTACTATAAACTATAAACTTAGAATCGGCCGAACTAAGGACCTACCCGAACTTACTATTAATAAGGGCGTCCGGATCTACGCTAAAGACTTAAAATATATATTAAAAGTCTAAGATATCCTTTAATCGTTTCCCCGCCTTTAAAAAGACGAGGGAGTAGTATATATAAACGAATTTAAATATATATATATTCCTTTAGTAAAAGGATAGTAATACTAATAAGTTATATTAAGATTATACCTATTAAGCAATAAAGATAAAAAGGTAGTAAATATAATATTCGGCTAGCTAACTATATAAGGCTAATTAAAACGAGTTTATAAGCTAACCTTATTTATAGCGCTAGTATTCGTAGTATAAAAGATAGTAAATAGAAAGGAAAAGGGATAAGTAGTCGTAAACTTATAGGGGATTAACGCTATTACTACCTTAAACGTATACTTAATGCCCCTTTAAAGCGATATAATTAAACGCCTTTAAGGAAAGAAGTTTATTAGTGCGGTAAACGCACGATCGTTTTTCTACTAGTTCTTAGTCTACTAAGACTATTAAGAAAGGTTTATAGTTATAAGCTATTATAAGCTAAAAAGATTATTAGTAATACTTATAGGCTTTAAGAACTCCTTAGTATATATCTAAAGGTTTATCGATAACGTCCTCCGTAGATATTAAGAATACGCGGCGGCTTATATCGATAATATTATTATCTACTCCGATAAGGCCGAAGAATACCTTTAATATTTAGAGGCCGTATTCCGCGCCTTCTATAACTATAATATTACCTTATCCGGACTAAAGTCCTTCTTAGCGTACTTATTTATATAGCTCCTTAGATTTAAGGTAGACGCTATTAGCTTAATAAATATAAACGAACGTATATAAGCTTTAAGGGATATCGCGTTCTTAAAGAACCTTTAATAGCTTAAGAAATAAATCGGCCTTACTAAGTAGCTACGCTATACGGTCCCGTATTTCGCTAAGGAAGTTAACGTCCTATAAAAACGAAAGATAGAGCTACTTTAAGTAGGATAAGAAGAAGGAGTCCCTTTAAAGGGCTAAGGATAAGCTCGATATACCGCGAAAGCCGCTTTTTAACTTACTCCGGAAGAAAAAAAGGCCTTTGCGATTTTAACTAAGAAACTTACTAAGCCTTAGACGATTTACTACTTTAACCCCGCTTAATAACTATTTATCTAAATTAATATATTCCGAGAATATAAAGTAGCGGCTATAGCTTTTTACTTAAAAAAAGGCATAAAATAGGATAAAAAGATGCTACTAGCCTAGACTAAAGTCTAGCTTATCGTTTACTTAAGCCGCGCCTTTTAAGGCGGAGAACCTTAGTACTAGCTTATAGAATTTAAAGTAGCTAGTTTAGTATAAGTAGTATATAAGCTACGCACTATAGTACTATCTATAAAAACGCTATAAGTAGTTATCTTTATTAACTACGTAAGCACCTATAAAATTATATACTAAAAATCCCTATTCTTTATTAATATAAAATCTAACGATAAGCTAGTCTTTATATCTTAATACCTAAGCTAATTCCCGCTTAAGGTATGCTATATCTTAGGCGTTAAAAACGTTATACTAAACGCGCTTTTATATCTACTATATTAAGATAATAAGCCGGTATCCTTAAACTAAGAAAGGGAATTAAAACGTATTTAAGAAAACGAGATAATAGACCGCGTATTCCTCTATACGGAAGTATTAATCGAATTACCGCTCTACTAAAAAATAATCGATAGATATACGGAAGATATATAGTAAGTAAAAATCATAGCATAACTTAGCGATAAAGATAAGGTCCCTAAACTCCTATTCCTTTAGTTATAAGGGTTGCTATACTTTATAGAAAACGACGGACGCTAAAGACTATATATCCTTAAGACTTATACTAAGGAGATCGTTAAAGACGCTTACGCTAAATACTTTTATACCGGCCGTATGCGTATATAATAAGACCTATCTAAAAGCTTCTTAATCCTATAGCTTAGTAGATATATAGATAAGGTTATAGACGGCTACGATACTTACTACTATAACTAAACCGACTAAAGTAAAACGCTAAGATAGCTTATCCCGATTTAAAGCTTACCGGTTTTATACTATATAATAGCAATAGACTTTATTACTAAGCTCTTAGTAGTTTAAGCTAAATAATCCCTATAAAAAGATCTTATAAGGAACTTTTTTAATACCTTACTAACTATAACTAATAAATTCTTAAAAATATATCTTCTTATTTTAAGCAATAATTAGTTTATAGCGGAAGACTAAGTATAAGCATTATATACTAAACTACTCCGCGCTAATTAAGGGATTTTAAAGGGGATAATCTCCGACTAAGATATAAAGTTTACCTTAGCATTTTAGCGGACCTTATAGTAAGCTTTCGGATTAAAGCTTTTTATATCTACCGCTTAGCACCCTTAAACCGACGGCCTATTAAAAAGGCGAAACTAAACTATAAAAATCGCGCTACGATTTTTTACTGCTAATTTCTTAGACCTACGCTAAACCGATACGCTAATCGCCTTTTAGTTTAGCCTTAATAATTCCTTTTCTTTAGTAATTTACGCGGCCCTTAATAAGCTTATTATAAGGATAAGAATAGATAATAGCTTTTAGTTCTTTAGTAACTACTTATACTTATAAAACCGAGAAGTCTTATAAAAAGAAGCTAGGTTAGCTATTACTTATACTTAAGCCGCTATAAAGGATAAATACGATAAAAAACACCGCTTATTAAAATTTAAGCCTAGCAATTAAGTTTAGCTATAGCTCGGTAAAGGCTACTATATCGCGGATAGTAAACTAGCAAAGCTTTAAGAAAAACGCACTAGGCCGTTTAAGGTTACTACTAAAGTAAAATAGCTTATATATCGGTTAAATATAAAAAGGTCCCTTAATATTTATTTAGTCGTTTTAGTAGCATAACTATGCTTAGCGGATAAGCTAGCTATACGCTTAAGACTAGTTTAAAATAAAGGGATACCTTACTTAAATAAGTAAGAAGTAAAACGAATCCTATAAAGCTATATAATAAAAAAAGGCGGCGGAAAGCTAAGGAAAGAGTTCTTTATAGCTTAAAAAGGCTAGCTAAGTAGCTATAACTTATAAGTAAACGAAAAAGCGGTCTTCTTACTAAAGATCGTAAAAGCCTTCGAAAAAGCATAAAAGGAGTTAGCTACTTAAGTAGTTTAGATAAAAGCATAACGCGCGGCCCTTATAACTTAATATAAAACTTTCCGACTAAGAGAATTAAGCGGTTAGGCCTAAGTATAAGACTTAAAAGCTATTACGAGTTATAAGAAACTATAACTTACTACGCTTAAGGTAATTAGTTATTTTAATAATAATATACCGCCGTTTACTTTAAGTAATAAGGCCTTTTTAGCCTTATAGTATACTTATTTAAATTCTCTCCGCCGCCTGCCCTCTCTCCTTTCCTTTCTTCTTTTTATAACTATATTTCCCTTTACCGCTAGCTATAGCCCGCCGCACCTCGCCTACTCCTATATATATAACCTTCTTTACCCTAAGCTTATAATCCTTATACTCCCGTTTTAAGTCCCTTTATTATTTAACGTCTCTTATAGCTAAGATTAGCTATTCCGTAATTACTTCTTTAGCTTACTCTCCTATAAGCCCTTACGCCTTTAATACGAAGGATATAAGTAAGCCCTTAAGCTCTATAAAAATAAGGTAGCTATCCTCCGTAGCCTTAAGTCCTTTAGCGAGAGTTAAAACCTTTAGGTTTAAGCTTTTATATAAACCTACGCCGCTTTTTATAGCCGCGCTTAAGCCGACGGATTTAACTTAAACTATAGCACTATAAGGGACGGCCTATACTACCCTCTTTAAACACTTAACTTAAACGACTTACCTCCCGGCTTTATACTATAACGAGTTTTAAACGGCCGGTTTCGCGGTAACTTAGCTATACCTCCCGCTTAGCTCTTACTATCTAAAAGCCCCTATCGCCTATATATTTTTTAAGGCGTAGCTAAAAATCTTTATTAGCGGAATAACTAGCTAATGCTTAACGCCTTAAAGTTAGCTAACCTCGCTATAGTCTTAAGATTTATAGTAGCCGCTATAGCTAGCGGAAACCCACTTTAGCTAAACGATTAAAATAATATCCGCGCTATCCTTAACTATATATTTAAGGCCTAGCTTAATTAGTTTATAGCCGGGTTTATAGCGGCGTCTTAAGCGACTATAGCTAAAACCCCGTCTTGCTTTATACGCGGTCTAGCCTATACTATAAAATCCCCTTCTTAGCCTATAGCCGCAATAAGCCTTAAGGACCTATTTAGTCCCGCTTAGTAAACGCTTTTCCCGCCCGCTGCTATGCTTAGCCTAGCTATATAAAGGCGTATAAGCGCCTTATTATAGTCTATCCGCTATCCTTCTTTAACCGGAGGAGATAGCGATAACTAGCTTTATAATATATTCCGCTGCTTAATCTTATAGGAACCGCTAGTAGTAATTAATACGATCCTTAACGGACCCGGCTTTATAGGCCTATACTTTAGCGATAAGATTATAATAATCGGGAGTTTCCGCTTAGCTATAAACTACGCTAAGTTTTACTTATAAGCCCGCGAAGAGTTTAAACGCGACTTAACTTTAACCTAAGTAATAAAGTTCTTAAGCTTTAATATCCGCTTTATTAGCCGCACTAACTACGCGCTTTATATTCTCGCCTTTAAGGCCCCCTTTATATAAAGGTTCTTTAAGACTATTAAGCACGTTTAAAACCTTAAGAGCAAGGAGTTAGGTACTAAGGCTATTAAGGACCTTATTACCCGCTTTTAAGCAAAAATATAAACGTTTAATACCTTAGTACTTACTATACCTATTAATATTAATAAGACGGCCTACCCTTACCTTAATACTTTCTATTATAAAACGTAAGATGTAAGCGCTCCGGCTACTTATATATCGGTATATAAGATATAAGTATATAGACGATAATTAACGTCCCGACCCTTAACTAAGGCCGGGGTGAGACCTTTTAGCAGTGCGGTATTATCGCACTATTTCTCCGTAGCAAATAGTAGTAATTCCTTTAGCGTAGGTTCGATCCCCGCGCGAGAAAGTAGACCTATAAGTCCGTATAGAAATAAAGCTCCCCCCGGGCGCGCGTAATAATATAAGCGTGCGTAGCTTCTAGCCACCGGCTTAATAAACCGGGGAGGTCTTATCTTATAGATAACGAGGACGTTATCGTCTTTCCTTTTAAAGCGGCAATTATTATAGAACGTAAGATATAAGCGCTCCGGCTACTTATATATCGGTATATAAGATATAAGCATATAGATAATAATTAACGTCCTAACCCTTAACTAAGGCCGGGGCGAGACCTTTTAGCAGTGCGGTATTATCGCACTATTTCTTTATAGCACCTTCTTAATAGCTAAACGCGTATTAGTCGGCGGAAAGGTATAGGTAGTAGCGCCGCGTAAGAAGGATAATAGGTTAAAAAGCCTAGTAATAGAAAGCGGGGGATAATTATAATAGCGGTAGTAGGTAGGATATAATATCTCGCTTATAAGCGGCCTATAAAGCTAGTAAGTAAAACGGGAGACTTAGCGGAGGACTAAAAAACGGCGTAAGAAAGATAAGTAGGATAATAATATAAGATAAGGCCTAAATAAAGCTAGTCTCTTATAATATATCCCGCTAAGGAACTTAAGCATTCCTTAGCGCGGAGACTCCTTACTACTTAGTAAGGGCCCGAATATACGCTTTAAAGGAAAGTTAGAAAAACTTTACTATAAGTTTTAGCTAAACGCACTAATCGCCTTAATAAGAACGAAGCTATATAACTAAATATAAAGTAAGGATTTACGATAAAGCCGCTTACTAACTACCTTAAGCTACCCGGCTACTATCGGCTAAATAGGCCGAAAAAACTATTAAAAGGATAAGGATAGCATATTATTAATATAGCGTAAAGACGCTACTATAAAGCTATTACTTAGCACCCCTTTTATTTTATCCTTACTTTAAACCGATAAGGATATTAGCTTTTCTTTTTTACTTAAGGGAGTTATTATAAAATCTAAATAGCTATGCTTAGACTTTTTACTTTACTTTTAAGGAAGCCTTATAAAACCCCGCGATAAGAACGCCCGAAGCACGCACTATAAAAGCTCGCTTAAGGAGATATAATAAATATTACTAATCGGACCCCGCTAAGGTTTCTAAGATATAACTATAAAGGGTTAAGAGCCTACTTAACTATAGTTTATAATATCTTTAACTAAAGGAGATACTATAGAAACTATTAAGCGGATTCCGCCGGTATCTTTAAGGGATTTTTAAGGATTTCCGCGGGATATCCTAACTATAGTTCGACCCGTTTTTAACTATAAAAGCACCTTAGAAGATATAGGATAAACCTTACCGCGATTTTTAAGGGATATCTAAGGATATTTAAGGGATTTCCTTAACTATAGTCTATAGTATTTTTAACTAAGCTTATACTTAGTTTATTAAGCGATTTTACGAGGATATTTATAGTTTATTTTACGTACTATAGATAGTATAGTTAAAGATCCTTAAAATTAGCTTAAAGGATTAAGTATAAAGTAGCTAGCTATACCTTTAAGAATAGATAAGCTTTTTACTATTTCTAAACCCTTATATACGATTATATATAGTAATTAGTCTGTTATACCGGCCTAACTAGCGGTAATTAGTTTATAGTACCGGCCTTAACTAGCGGTAATTAGTCCGTAGTACTAGCCTTAACCGGCGGTAATTAGTCCGCGCTTTATCCCCTTATCCTTACGCTATAAGGCGTAGTAATTAAGCTTAAGCTCCTTTAAGTCAGACTTATTAATCTTAGCGGCCTTTCCCTTACCCTTGCTTTTAAGCACCTCTTTATACTTAAGCTTATAAGTAAAGGCGGCGCGCTCTTAAGTATAGGCCTTAGTAAGAGCCTTAGCTTAAGCCTTCTTCTTAGCTTTAACCTTAGCTTTAAAGTCCTTTAAAACGATAAAAACCTTAAGGGGCGGGGGCTTAAGCGGGATAAAAGCAGCGCGGGTATATATAAAGTTTAAGTTAAGTAAGCGACCTTTAAAAGCGATATTTTAGCCCTTATAGCTATTAAAACTAAGGTAATTAGCTACTATAAATAGCGCGTTCTTTATACTTTTTAGGTTTTAGGCTATAGTATAAACGGTTTAATAAATAACTATAACGGTGCCGTTAACCTTATTAGCGAGCTTAGTATTAACCTCGCGGGCTATATATATATCGTTAATAAAGCGGCTAAGGGTAAAGGTAAGTAGCTTAACGTTCTTATTAAGGGAAGCCGGACTAAAAAAAGCATTAAACGTAAGAGCCCGTGCTATAATAACGCCGGCACGCTATTAAAGCTTTATCGCCGCGAAGGCAAGCTTTATATATATAAAGCGCTTAATAAGCTAGCCGGATTTATATAACTCCTTTTAAGTAGCGTAAAGCTTATAAGCTATATCTTTACTTATAGCGGTAAGCTATAAAAAATATTAGCTAAAGTATATAAGCGGGTTTAATATAAAGCTACTTACTTAAAAATAAAAATAGTTACTTAAAAAGCATATAATATATACTTTTATAAAGATAGCTAAGAGAGGATTAGCTATATAAACTATATATATTTATATAGTAAATATAACTTAAATATATATAAGCTTAGTTTTAATAACCCCGGAAAACTATAAGTATATCTTCGCTTAATAAATAGCTTATATATATATAATAAAGAATCTTACGCTTAATACTATAATAAGTTTAAGCCTCTTTATTCTTAATATCTTTACTTAGTAGCTTAAGAAGTAGACTTATATTAAGGTTAAAAAAAGTAACTTTCTTTTTTAGTATAATAGCGATAAAGAAAACGAATATAATAATAGTAAAACGATAGCTATATAAAGGAGGCGGGGCGGTAAGAAAGCAATAGGCTTATAAAAAAGATAAGCGCGTTTATAGTAAAAAAAGGAGGAGCGTAAGCGTACGCGTAAGGTACGTAGGAGGCTTTATCTTTAAAGCTAAGCGTAAGATTAGTAACTAAGCGGCGCGAATAAATAATAGTCTTAATTAAGAATATATACGTATAGCGGGGCGCTAAATTCTTATTAAAGGGGACCGCTATAAGCCTATTATTTAAGGTCGCGTTACCTATAAAAGGGGCGCGGGTTAAAATCCTATTTACTTTTCCCGCCTTTATATTAAGAGGGTAGATAAGAGGGATAGGAGAGGGTCTACTACCTATACCTTAAGCTTAAAGCGCGTTGCTTTAAACCGCGGGCCGCTTAAGTTAAAAGCGGCCCTAGCCTCGCTAGGCCGCGTCGAACTACTTAGCGAGCGGGATATACTTATAGCGGAAGATATACTCCTTTTTTTCTTATATAAAGTTATAAGACTTTATATAAGGCGGACTAAGCGCAAATAAAGGGAGGTTTTACCTTAAGCACTCCGGTTTTTCCCTTTTATTTATAAATATCGAATTTTTAAAAACCTAAATTAAGTCCTTAGCGTAAACTTAATAATAATAATAATAATAATATTAATAAAAAATAAAAAAAGCTTAATAATATAAGTAAAAGTAATATAATAAAAAAATAAAGAGTATTTATATAATTAAAGTATTATATTAATTAAAGTATTATATTAATTAAAGTATTATATTAATTAAAGTATTATATTAATTAAAGTATTATATTAATTAAAGTATTATATTAATTTAAGTATTATATTAATTAAAGTATTATATTATAACTATAATAATTATAACTATAATAATTATAACTATAATAATTTTAACTATAATTATTATAATAGTAATAAAATAAAAAGTAATAATAAAAAAGCTAAGCTTAAATATATTCTTTTAAAAGTAAAATTAACTTTAAATTAACTTTTTAAGTATAAAAAAAGCTTTTTTAGCTTTAAGTTTACTAAAAAAAAAGTAAGTAAAAATACTTAAAAATAAAAATCTTATTTTATTAAAAAAAGTATTTTTAAATTATTAATTAAGTAAATAAAAAGAAGTTTACTTTTAGCGTAAAACGAAAATACTTATATTAAGTATAGATTAGTATAATAATATATATATTGCTTAATAATTTAATTTTATAGGTACCAGTATAAAAGTACCCATAGAATTTTAGAGATACGGGTACCCGTGTTATAATGCCAGTGGCCTCCCCACTATATTAATTCTTTCCCATTTGCTTCGCTTCTCCCCCTTCTTCCCCCTATCACCACCTCAGTCCTGCCTATCTATGTTCTAGCCAGGTAACACTTGTTGCGCTGGTCGCATCACTGGCTCACCCTACTCTGCGGACTGCCGTCCATCACATCTTGATAGCAACAGGCCAGACATGATCAAGGCTCACATCCTTGAGCCGCCCCCTCGCCATTGATCCCTTCCGCTCGTGACCATGACCACCCCGAACAGCTGGCACTTTCGAAGCTTTGGCGATCCTTTCTTCCATGGTCGCTAGAGTCAAAAAGATGCCTATATCAGCCTAAACCACTCTGCCAAGAGTGCTTCTCCGTCGTGTTACAAAGTCTCAGCATAAGCAATGAGGAACTTTGCGTCAATTTCAACGAGATACACTTGCTCCAGACCCCCATTTTCTCCCCGATAAACAACTCTGGCGGAGCACGTCACGCAGTGCTCGCTGCCAGCCATCATCATCTATAATTCCTTCTTTTCCTTGCCTCCCTCCGTCGCTTGTGTTGCCGGCACCGCCATCTTCGACCCGGTCCTTTGTGGCTTTCTTTTCATCTCGTCCGTCTTCGCTCCTTGGAAGAGCCCACTCTCGACAAAGACGACGAGCTCGGACACGAGTGTGATGAACCCCGAGCATGCCAGCTGCCACGACGGAGCGCTGACGCTCCCCATCGGAGCACTGGGGAAGGAGATGATCCATTCGGCGTAGTACGGGAACCAGCCGTAGGGCAGCCAGAACATGGGCTCCTTGCCGTACCAAAACGGGAGAAAGTACTGCGGCCCCTTGGTCAACAGGAGTCGGATCACTGTGAGGGAGTTGTCGAATTTGGACTTGGAGGCTTCCAGTCCTTTCTCTGCACAGGCGCGTACCGTTAGCTCAACCCTCTCCCCGCCTCATGCGTGCGCCTCATGCGTGCGCCTCCTGACAGACGTACTCGCCGCGTCGAGCTGCTCAAGCAGCTTGTCGTGCTGCCGCCGCAACTTGGCCCATTTTGCAAACTCGTCCTGGCTGCTCGTCGCATTGAGCTCCCGCCGGGCCCGCAGATACTCGGCCTGGAGCTTGCGCTGCTGGGCGGCAGCTTTCGACGTCGGAACGGGTAGGTAGTTTATCAGTGTCCAGAGCTGGAAGCAGCCGTCAGTAAGGCCGGGCGGATTCAATGGTCTTGGAAACACGGGGAGGGTACCAGGTTGTTGATCCGAGCTGCGCCGATGGTGCTGATGACGTGCGCCACGAGCTCCACGGCAAATATGACAAACAAAAGGTTTGCCATGGCTGTCGGCGCGCGCTGGGCAGCAGTTCGAGGGCAGAGGCGGGATGGGCGGGCTACCTCCTTAGCATTGTGTGGTTGGTTTGCGGTGCCTTTGGACCAGTGCTCAAGCTCGCGAGCCATGTGCAGACAGACGCCGGCTGATGACATAATCCTCCGAACAGAATGAGCCTGCCCTCGAGCTACCCTGGACTACCTCCCAGACATCTTCAGGCTCTCGCTCCGGCATTCCCTCACCCTCCCCAACAATGTCCAGGGCACTTGACAAGAGCACTAGAGATGCACTCGGTGACGGAGACCAGGGCGAGACTTTTGACAAAATCGCCTCGGTCCTCTTGAGTCCTACAGCCGGATCGCTGCTCGAGGTTGAATTGCTAGGGTACAGCCACGGCCTCAACCCTGGGACCTATTTCTTGCGAGATGGAAACGCCATTGCCATACCCAAGCTACGGCTCGTGCAAGCCTTTGTGCATGCTCGGCACATGTTCAGAACATGCAAGGCCCAAGGTCCTGCCTCGTCTGGTCAAGCCATCCGCAGGGCCACGGCGGTGATGCTCCTCTCTGACCCGGAGCACCTCACCGCGGCGAACGCACGGAAGGAGGTCCTGAAAGACGCCCTGTCCAGCTCCAAGGACGCTGCGGCGCTGCTCATGGATGAAAAGACGTTCATCGACAGCCTGCTCACGAGCCGTCTACACCGGCATACCAAGTCACCCAACTTGTGGAGTCACCGGCGGTGGCTGGTGGATCGATATCGGGAGGCTGGGCTTGCCATGGACGTGGCAGAGGACATGATGGTCGTGTTCGTCTCAGGAGAGAGGCACCCGCGCAACTACTATGCGTGGTGTCATGCTCGATACCTGATCCGACTGCTCGAGGCGGACGGCAAGACACGGCCAGACGCTGCCGTCTCTACGATTCTGGGAGATGCCAAGAGATGGTGTTTTGGCCACCACAATGATATCTCTGGCTGGATGTTCCTACTTTTCCTGCTCGAGAGGTGCCCTGCAGGGGCCGGCTTGGTACTCACCGAAACGATGAAGCTGGCCGAGTCGCTCCGGTGGCGGAACGAGTCAGTCTGGTATTTTCTTCGCAACACCATGCCGGCCGCACGCGAGGCAGGGCTGCACGAGGAGCAATTTCACTCCACCTGGCAAGCAGTCTGCAAAGACACGCAGGAAGGCAGCCAGGAAAGGAGAGTCCTAGACGGCGCGTCAAGCTGGATGCAGACATATGCGAAGGCGCCCGCCAACAGATAGCGACAAAGTTGGCCAGGAGCCCCCAGTCTCGGAAACAATGGCCGAGGACAAGGGTTCAGGCTCGACCAGGTCGATGAACGCGCTGGAAGGCTACACTATCCGCCTTGCCCTGTCCCCGCGACATTTCAGGTTTGCCATACCAGAAGACTTGCCTATTGCAGGCACATTGATGAAGGGACCTCTAGATGAAAGACATCAGGAACGGCAGGGCATGCAGATGTCATGAAGCCTAGTTGGAAACAATTACCAGCGGGCGTGGTGAGGCGTCTCACGGAAGAGTCCGAGACAGCGACATGTATATGTATGTACAGCCAGTGGGAGGCACTCTCCTTGCGCCAGACCAACCGCGGCTGGCATGAGATAAAGGGTGCCGAGGACGACACGCGAATATGCAATGCAACTGGCAAGGGAGAAGAAGCATACATACATACTGTACGGAACCGCTGTTGGACGGTCAGGTTATCCTGACTCCTCGCCCCAGGTTTACGCCCTGATGACGATGGTGTTTGCCGATGTCGGGCAGAGAGACGAGCCCCTTGCACAAGAACACTAATCGCCCGGAACGGTTGCCCATGCGGCCCTCGAGCCGGTGGCCGGTCGGCATGCACTATGATGGGCATGGTGTACAGTAGATGATGCCAGGGTCTTTGACTACGTAGGCAGGCGTCAAGCCCCCGAGCCAAAGAGGCTTCTTGCTCAGATGGTACGTACTGCACAGAGAGCATCCACAGCCGCGCATCCACGAGGCGCAAGCGTTGCTGCAGTCATGCGGATCACCGACGTTGAGATGTCTTTTCCCTCTGATGTCATGCCAAGAGCGCTTGGACATTGGCTCGTCCTGGAGAGGGTCAATAGACTGCAATCCAAAGCTGGCCGCTATCGAGGCTCTGTCAACAATGCACCCGTTCCGGCACTCCCGAGCGAACAAGGGCTCGTGTTAAGCGCCGGGGCTGTGGGCCTCCATGGGGAGAGAGGCACGCAGTACAGAGGAGCATTTCAAAAGTCTTGTCTATGTGGCTGTGCACGCTAGTCCTAATCGGGCCGCCACTGCCTATTTAGGAATGCCCGATCCCAATTGGGACTAGCGTATAAATTGTGCAGTCAAGACTTTTGAAATGCTCCTCTGTACACACTGGGTATTGCCGTCCAGAAGACTACGTTTCCGTGCCCAAGCGGCCGTCTTCTGCACCGTGCGCACTGCACACGGCCCATCGGCAGGACGGTTAGGGGCGGACAGCTCTCGTCTTTCTAGCCGGAGAGCCGGAGCAATCGGGGCTGCCTGCGAGAACATTTGATCTGCAATCCGAGCAGCCAATCAACGGAGGGATAGCGCCATGGTCCGTACATCCACGATAAACCATCTTTAATTCCACCACTCTCCTCTCCAGCGGTCGATTTCGGCGACGGGCGGGAAAAGAGGGACCTTGATGGTGGCTGGCGCGTTTCAGCTGGGCTGCGGCGTCTTTCTTTTTGGCACGAAAGACATTCTAAGCGGGCACCCAGCCTGTTCAGGGATGGATCGCTCAGTCCACATGTGTATTCGTACATACCTAGGTAGGTACGGATGCTGTACAGGTACCTTTTTTCCGTGGTGGCAGGAGAAGCCGCCGATTGTATTTGAGGCCCAGGGCCAGGCAGAGAGCATAGCGCCAGGAAAGCTCGGATCAAGATGTGTTACAGATATCCGGACAACTTGGAAGCAAGTACGGATGGCCCTTGCATCTTCTTCTCAGCTTGCATGCACGACCGGGCGTCGTACGACTTCTGCAAGCCACCAGGGGGTTTTGACGCAGCTGCACCAACGTGCTCGGCAAGGCTCCGCCTCGCAGGCAGCTTGGTACCGAGTACGAGTACATGCCTACCTAGGTACCTAGAAATGTACCTAGGTAGGTGGTAGGTACCTAGGTACTTACCTTACTTAACTGAGGTGGGTACTTGACCTGTGAAGCGCCAACCCCCCGGGGAATCCACCCAAATTCCCCGAGGCCGCCCCTCTGGGACCCCCGCCGCGGGCTCCACCGAGGCCCGCTGCGGCTCAGAATACCACCGCAAGGTCACTACTGGTAACTCAATCGCATCCCCACGTCCTTGGCGAGCTGCCTCCATCTCGCTACTATGTACAGTCACCTGACAAAAAGACCGGTCAAGTCTAAACCGCGGGGTAAAAACTACTTTATTACTAAAAGATTGAATTATAATAAATTAAAAGCCTAAAAAGTTTAAAAAGAAAATATAATACTATACTTTAATAGCTAATAAAAACGGAACCTTTTATATAAATTTATATTTATGCTTTTAATAAATAGCCTTTAATATTTTAAAGAACGTCTTTATATTTTTAAATTCTTTTAAATTCAAAGTTTTATTTATAAATTTTTACTTATTTAATAAAAATAAGTATTTAGAAAGTAAAGAGGCTATTTTAATAATAAAAAGCTAGTTAATAATACTTTTATAAAAAGTAGTCTTAGGATTTTATTACTATTTATAGTAAGGTTTAAATATATAGTATCTTAAAACTTAAAATGTTTATATTATTATTAAAAAAATTAATATTTTCCTTTATATATAATATAACTCTATTTTAAGATTTTTTATATATAGTTAAAAGATTAAAAAAAATCCTATTTTTATAAAATTATTAGTAAAGTTATATAACTTTCTATAAAGAAGCTTTAGTTTAGGGTAGTATGGAAACCCGAGTTGACCGGTCTTTTCGCCGTCCCACTGTACATACGAACTGCAACGCCGAGCACATGTCGAGACGAGCCGCCGTCGTGCCATGCATGTGGGAGTGAGCTTGAAATGTGATGCCTCCTGCATGTGCGCAAGTCGACCAGCCAAGCCAAGCCTAGAGTAGCGGCCGAGGTGTCGAGTCCGCAAAGTACAAGTAGGTACATACCGAGGCAAGTACTAACCAAGTGGCGTTTAAGCTTGATTGCTGGCAAACATTCAAGACCGTCCGCACGAACCACTGTACCCGGTACCTTGGCGGACAGATGTGGCTCTGCGCAGGGGTGCTGTCTCTCAGGGCACTACCACCTATCCGTACCGTCATCGAACTAAGCCGCGCCCTCGGTCGTCCCATCACCACCTCTCCTTTTTTTTCTTCAACCGTCCATCTCCGCCGCGATTTCCTCTTCTGTGTATTGCTTCAGTTCCTTCATTCCTGTCTCTCTGACATTTGCTTGCTCTGCGCGGGCTGCGTGAACATTGGCCCTTTCGCCGTGAAAGCCGTGCTTTCTTTTCATCGGCCTCGTCTTATCCTTCGCTTAATTCCCTGGTTCCTGGGCAACCTGTGCCAGCTCGGCGGCCGCGTCAGTCTTCTGTAATTGTTCAGCCAGTGCCGTTGAACCGCCTCTCTGTTTACTTTCTGCCCTGTTTGACCGGAAATGCGGCCTCAGGTATCCAGGTTCTCGTCGCCTTAGGTTCTGCCTGGCAACGCGTGACTGCCAACCTCGCCCGCGCACCTCGTTTTTCTTCGCAACCAAATCTTCCACACTCTCCGCTTTCATTCTTCACAAATCAACAGCCCTAAATACTCGGACTCGCATACAAGATCAAGAAAAGCCAAAACACCAAGTTGACCGCATCATGCGACTTGATATCTTTCTCGTGCAGCTGGCGTGCTGCGTTGCATTTTGTCACGGGTTCTATCCCTTTCAGCCAACTTGGCTCGAAGAAAGGATCAACGCCCATTCTCCTCAGCCAGGTGTGAACGATCATGAGCATGGTGCAGCGGCTGCTCGAGGTGTCACCCTCGAGATCGAGCAGCGAACCGAAGGCGTACGTTCTCCAAGAAATGCCCACCTGCCACTTGGTCCTCATGCTGACTTGAAGGCGGCACAGAGCGCCAAGTCGCCCGCCGAGAGAGCTGAACGGGACGCGGGGCGTTTTATTCGTAAATTCGGCGGCCCCCGTGCCTTTGATGCAAGCACTAATGGCGATTTGGACAAGAGAATGAACCAGTATCGCGTTCAGAAAGCCGTCGGTTCCGAGCAGCCCCTCACCGCCGGCATTGACCAGGACGGCACCGACTTCGCATACTTTGTCAAGGTTGAGCTCGGCTCCAAGCGCCAGAAGCTCTACATGCTCCTCGATACGGGTGCCGGCTCTAGCTGGGTCATGGGCTCAGGCTGTACCGACACGGCCTGCGCTCACCATGACACTTTCAAGTTTGATGAGTCTGACACGTTCCGCGCCACGTCCAAGGATTTTTCCGTTACCTACGGGTCTGGAGCTGTCCAGGGAAAGCTGGCCTCGGACACCATGACCGTGGCTGGTGTCGGCTTCAAGTACGCGTTTGGTTTGGCGTCGACCACCAGTAGCGACTTCATGAATTTTCCCTTTGACGGCATCCTTGGACTGTCCATGAGCCGCGGGTCGAACGATAACTTCTTCGAGAAGTTCACCGAAGCTCACAAGCTTGACAAGAACATTTTCTGCGTCACTTTAAATCGTGCGGCTGATGGTGTCAACAAGGGTGAGATCAAGTTTGGTTCCACCAACCCTGACAAGTATACGGGCGACATCACCTATACGCCTCTGATTTCCAAAGACGGCGAGTGGGCCATTCAGATCGACGACATTGCATTTGACGGCAAGAAAGCAGAGGTGGGTGGCATCAAGAGCTTTATCGATACTGGCACCTCATTCGTCTTTGGCCCCATGGACAAGGTCAGCAAGATCCATAGCCTCATCCCCGGCGCCAAGAGTGCCACCGGGCAGACGTTTACTGTGCCTTGCGACACGGAAAAGGCATTGACCTTTACCTTTTCCGGAGTTGACTACAAAGTCTACCCCAAAGACTGGATCTCGCCCAAGAACGCGGCGGGCGAGTGCACGAGCAATGTGTACGGCCACGATGTTACCCAAGGGTCCTGGCTCATAGGCGCCACGTTTCTCATGAACGTGTACGCCGTCTTTGACAAGGACGAGAAGCGCATTGGTGAGTCTATTAGGGCACACATCAGCTGTGTCTTCTGCTAACCATGGACCAGGGTTTGCCACCCTCGCCAGCTCAGACTCTGTGTCGTCGAGCTCGTCTGATACGGGGCCCACCAAGACCACGATGGGCACCGTGTCCTCAACAGCCTCGCCTTCTGGCGCGACCAGCTACGCCAGCATTGCCCAGCAGTCGGGCAACCCAACCAGTGGCACGGGCGGTCACGAAGCGCCATCTGGGATCGTCCAAGACAAGCCACAGGAAACGAAGGATTCAGCGGCAACTGGTGGCCATTCGAGCGTCCAGTCACAGGTGGTCGTGGCTATGCTCATGACAGGCCTTGCCGTCATGTTCGCGTAACGGCACCAGCTGGGCAGCAAAGTTCCACGCTACAGCACACGCAGGACTCGGTGCAGCGTGGGGTCATAGGACATCTCCCACCGGCATGTGGAGACTGGTATACTTTTGCTGACGGAGCCGAGGAAATGCTCCGAGGATATTGCACATTTCTTTTGCAAAGGCCGTCGCCGAGAGCGTGGTCGATTTTTCGGGATGGGGGCCCTGAGCGACCGAAGTTGGGGCTGGCCTGCGATGGCATTGCGAGGCCGACATTGGCCCCAAGTAAGGCATGAGGGTTCTCATGTAAATTAGTACCTGACTCTAGACTTACAATTCGACCCAGGTGCAGAGGCGGTGCTTCTGACTCATTTCACATGTCGCATTGGAGCGGGTGCGCGCTTGGAGTTGGAGGTTGGAGGTTCGATTAGACGACGTGGACTCTTGAAAGGTTGCACAGTGATTACCTAAGCACTCTAATGGCCGCTGGGACAGTTGCACGACTGGACGCCAGCGACGGTGCCAAAAAAGGGGGTCGGCCGCCTAGCGCAGGTAGTAATGACCGGAACGCCGTGTAATCACATGACGTCCAACTGCCCAGGTACGGAGTAGGCAGTCGTCAACGCTCAGACGGTGACTTGGCATTCTCAGCAACCGAGCCCAGGAAGCAAAAGTCCGTTGAAAGGGGCACCCAGCAGACGAAAAGTGACACGGGGCTATGCGCACCTAGACAATTGAAACCGGCGGGAGTTTCCTCATTCCTCGACAACGATTGCACCTTGCCAAGACTGGCTCCCGTCATCCGCAACTGCACCGTCACTGCGAAGATGTTTAGACGAAACGGCGCAGCCTCACCATCATGACGCAGGCCAAGGAGCTCGGGGCCGGGCCGCATCGGCGCGAAGAGGGCCGTGGGCTACTGGCGGGTGTTGACGACGACGACGAACTGGTGTTGCAGCCGCCCGACGGCCAGGAAGACGGCCGGCCCAGAACGCATCGGCCGCCGCCGCGGGTACAATTCGACCTCACCCCGGAGGTGATTAGCCCCGGCGATGCAACATACAGTCGAACGAATAGCCATAGCCTCGATCTCGAGAATGTCGACGGCCAGACGCGGCGGGTGTCGCTGCTGACGAACATGGAGGCGCCCAGCGTGGCCGTGGCCAATGCCTGGGGAGACGGAGACGGCGACGCGGCCGACGAGCTGCACGCCGAGATGCGCCGGCCCAAGTCGGGCCTGCAGTCGGCTTTTATGAACATGGCCAACTCCATCATTGGCGCGGGCATCATCGGCCAGCCCTACGCCATCCGCCAGGCCGGCCTGCTGTCGGGCGTCGTGTTGCTCGTCGGGCTGACGGCCGTGGTGGACTGGACCATCTGCCTCATCGTCATCAACAGCAAGCTGAGCGGCACGAGCAGCTTCCAAGGCACTGTCGAGCACTGCTTTGGGCAGGCCGGGCTCATCGCCATCAGCGTCGCACAGTGGGTGTTTGCCTTTGGTGGCATGGTTGCCTTTGGAGTCATCGTGGGCGACACCATCCCACACGTGTTGGCGGCCATCTGGCCCGAACTCGGCTCGGTGCCTGTTCTGGGCCTGTTGACGGACAGGAGGGTAGCTATTGCCGTCTTCGTCATGGGCGTGAGCTATCCCTTGACGCTTTACCGAGACATCGCAAAGGTGAGGCGCCCTCGTCGTTTTGGTTGAGCGAGTCGGCGGCGGGGTGTTGAGCTGACGCGAGGATGGGTATGCTCAGCTGGCCAAGGCGAGCACGCTTGCGCTCATCGGCATGATTGTCATCATCATCACGGTGCTCACGCAAGGGTTTCTGGTGCCGTCTGAGGCTCGAGGATCCTTTAGCACTTCTCTTCTGACGGTCAACGGGGGTATCTTCCAAGCCATTGGTGTTATATCGTTCGGTGCGGTTTCCCCACAACCCTTGCCCCTTCTCGTTGACTAACTCGACCAGCGTTTGTCTGTCATCACAACTCGCTCCTAATCTACGGTTCCCTGCGGACGCCCACCATTGATAACTTTTCGCGGGTGACTCACTACTCAACGAGCGTGTCCATGTGTGCGTGCCTCGTCATGGCGTTGGGCGGGTTCCTGACGTTTGGCGACAAGACGCTGGGCAACGTGCTCAACAACTTTCCTTCGGACAACACCATGGTCAACGTGGCGCGCCTATTTTTCGGCCTCAACATGCTGACGACGCTGCCCCTGGAGGCGTTTGTGTGCCGCGAGGTGATGCTGACGTACTGGTACCCGGACGAAGGGTTCAGCATGCGGCGCCACCTGGTGCTGAGTACGGGGCTTGTGGTCGGGGCGACGGCCATTAGCTTACTGACATGCGATCTCGGCGTCGTGTTTGAGCTGGTGGGCGCCACGAGCGCCGTCGCCATGGCCTACATCCTGCCGCCCATGTGCTACATCAAACTGACGAGGACGAGCTGGCGGACGTACGTTGCGTACGCAGTCGTCGTGTTTGGCATCGCCGTCATGATCATCAGCGTGATCCAGGCGGTGGGCAAGATGCTTCACGGTACGTTTACGCTCCCTCGCTGGCTGTGGCGACTGGTGACTGACGGGACCATCATCTCTAGGATCCGATGGGCCGGCGGCTTGCTCGTGAAGAGGCCTGTACGATATGGGAAAGCGGCCTCGAGGGAGACGGCTGTTATGTCGGACATGGAGAGGATACTAATTCAGCGGGAGCTGGGAGAATGGACAGAATATCCAGGTCCACGAGCCGCGACGCTCGGAGCAGCAGTCATGACAGGCAGAGCCGAGCCTGGAACTAGTGCTCGTGCCCGCCTGTGGCGCTGCACCCGACGCGCATCCAGTGCCGCATCACAAGGCCGCACGAGGTGCAGGACGCAGCTGCAGGCGCTGCCCGGCGCGGCTGCAAGGTCGAAAGGGGGTGGGTGGTCAGCGACACCCCCCAAGCCCGCAGCCAATCCCCGCGATGGCTTGCCCGAGCTTCGACCCCGTTTCCTTTCCGCCTCTTGCTCTTGTTCCTCTTCTTGGGTATCATGTGGGGGGGTTTCCGGCCACCAACGGGGTAGGCGATGCAGTCTCAGTAACTCCCCTGCTGAGAGGCATAGGCATGAAACGAAAAAGGGGGGAGGGGGGGCCAAGTTGGGCTGCGGTTTTCAATTCATTGTATGTACCGAGTAGAGAGTGAATCGCCATGTTAGGCCCTGTTCGACCCCGCTCTGCCGCTAAGACCAACGAGCCAGTCACATGTCGTGCACGACAAGCCCATCTGTTCTCGCCATAGCCAACTACATACATACATGACCACGGGTCCAGTGTGCAAGCGGAGCGTGGAAGGCAAGAGGGAGAGGGAACGGCATGGTCGATCGAGTGTGGTGGCTAGGCGGCAGGTGCACAAGAATCGATGCCCTCCATGCATATATAGCCTGCTCGCCGCCCCTCGCCCACCCCCATCCCGCACCGCCAACTTCACCCTCACCCTTCTTTCCCAAGCAGACGCTCTCAACCCGGCACGCCACCCGCACCGCTCCCAAGACAGACCCAAACAGCCTAAGATGCAGCCCCTCGTCGATCGCAACCACAGCAGCTGCCCCAAGTGCGGCGCCACCATGTCCGGCAACGACAAGAAGTGCGGCGAATGCGGCGCCGTATGTCCCCCCCCCTCTTCCATTCTCACCATCATGCCCGCGCCGTCTTCTGGCAGGGAGGGGAAGAAGCCGGCTGGCCGACGGCGAGACAGGAAGAAGCAGACGCTGACGGGTGCTGAGTAGACGTGCCCCATGTAGGGAAGCAAAAAAAAAAACCGCGTGCCTCGCCCGGTCGAGAGGCCGGCCACGCGCACCGGCATGTGGGAAGGGGAGGCGACGGAGGGGTCGGGGCGGACCGGCACCGGGCGACCCATCCCCCCCCCCCCCCCGTCTCCAGGCCTCGCCCGACGAGACATGGCATGACGTGACGGCCCCATTTCCTTGATCGTCTTCATTCTTCCGCTCGGATGGCGCGCTCGAGGCAAGCGCGAGGGGAACGGAAACGGGAGGGACGGGCCCACGAGACTCTGGGCTCTCCGGCGGGGAGGGAGAGAGACTTTTTGGCAGCTAGGGCGGACACACGCAGACATGCTCGTACCGGATGGGGGGGGGGGTTTTGGCAACTGGCCAGGCCGAGGGGACATGGGCAAAGGCCTGGGAAGACTGGGAATCGTCCAGGGATACTGCAATCTCGTTCTGGCCATCCTACTAGCCTCTTCTTACCTCGCCCACTTCGCTTGGGCCCGGGGATTTCGCGAATGATACTGCCCTACGTACATGTGCAAAGTCCCCCTCTCCGCCAGCCTGGCGACCCCCGGTCCCGGGAACACATGCCATGACATATGCTCTGCCTCCCATGCTCCGCTGCCGGCCTTGTCAAATCGCGTCCAAGTCGCCTTGTTTGCTGTACATCATACCCTTCACTCCACATGCCTATCCACAAGCGTGTCCGCCGCAACTCAACCGTCACCTTGGTAGATGAGCACAGGACGCTTTGCCACGCACGTGCAGCCAAACAAGTGCTACGATTAGACGCTCCATCTCAACCGTCTAATTGCTCAATCGATACCATACAATTGCAACAAGACCAACGGCGAGCCGAGACGGCGACATGGGAGAAAGAGGACTGATCGGAGAAGAGGACACAGAAAAAAATATAGAAAGCCCACACGCGCTCGAGGAAGCCATACACAGAAACCGGAAACAACATGAAAAGATTTATGATATAGCCATCGTCGGCGAGCCTCGAATCCCGCCACTCCGCACGTGTCACGAATCCACGCCTACACTCTCCCTTCCCTTGAACAGTCCGCTCCGCTTCGTCGGCCCCAGTCTGCGCAACACTGGGAAAAAAAGAGTCCCAAGATTCAAGCCCACGTTCCCGGCTACACGGCAGACACATGAAACAGCCGGGCCATGCTCCTGCCCAAGCCTGCCGTGGCAGGCTTGAGAGCGCCCAGCATCGTTGTTTCCCAATCCTCCATCCCCTTAGAGAGTGGACGAGGCAAAGAAGGCAATGGCCTCCCACTTCCGGCCGAGCACGCGTCCGACCCCCTGACCAGGCAAAACGGTCGCGCGCCAGGCCGGCAAGGCAAGTTGGGGGCGACCAAGACGACATTCAACTCCAGATTCCGAAGACCTATGCAGGCGCCGTGATCTCGCAACATTGTGGCCATCGTCAAGCCCTCGACGGCCGAGCATCCGCGGCCGAGTATCGAGCTCGATGTAAAAAATGTGATTGCGTTACAGGGGCGACCGAGCCGGTAAAAAGTCGAGTTGCCGTGTTCGGTACGGCGAGCTCTACCCAGGCCAGTCCTTTACAGGACGAGGCACTTTTTGCGGTGGCTGCTCTTGCGGCTGTTGCGAGACAAAAGGGCAGCGCGTGTGGCGTTCTCGAACACCTCGCGAACACCCTCGTTAGTCTTGGCCGAGCACTCGAGGTACTTGTGCGCGCCGATCTTCTTGCGAACCTCCTCGCCCTATATTGCAAACACAACACGTTAGCTATCGGAACGCAGGATACTGGTGCAAGTCGTGGCGGGATGCGAGAGCCAAGATCGGACCAAGTTCGGGCCAAGATTTGTAGGGCGGTGCAGTCAAACAGGAAGAGTAGCCTAGAGGAGCATGTCTCCTCGGCCGAGAAAGAAAAGAGTAGTAAATACCTCCTCGGGGGTCACGGGCTTCTGGCTGGTCTTCCGCAGCTCGTCTATCGTCTTCTGGTCGTATCGCAGATCCTTCTTGCAGCCAACCAGGACGATGGGCAAGCCCTGGCAGAAATGAAGGACCTCGGAAATCCACTACGAGCAACATGAGCGCGTCAGCAGCTGTGGTACGAAGCGGGAACTTGAGTGTCGAAGAGGGCAGGGTCGCTTACCTTCTCTTGGACGTTGTCGAGAGAGTCGGGCGAGTCGACGGCAAAGCAAATGAGGATAACGTGGGAGTCGGGGTAGGAAAGGGGACGGAGACGGTCGTAGTCTTCTTGACCGGCCGTATCCCATAGGGCGAGCTCGACATGCTTGCCGTCAACCTCGACGTCGGCAACGTAGTTCTCAAAAACAGTAGGGACGTAGACCTAGCGTCGGAGCGTCAGCACATGATAGGGGCGAAAGGGAACAAGTCCAACGGCAGCAGTCACAGGGGATCCGAGTCGACCAATGGCCACGAGACGGTCCACGTCTGCGCAGGATTCTCAATAGCCGTCTTGGTTGGTTCGGAGAAGGATGTTGGTGGTCGAGGGCGGATGGGGAATGGGCGACAACAGTAAGGGGCGAGGTTTTGTCAAATCTTACCTCGGGAAAGGTTCCCTTGGAGAAAACACTGCAGAAATCATCAGCGATGGGAACTTTGAAAGGGGATGGGGAGGCAGATGGCGATGGCCTCTCGAACGAAGAGAAGGGTGGCCTGTTTTGAAGGCGAGACACGAGTAGCGTGGAGACGGGAGCTCACTCACATCAGCAAACAGGTTTTACCGCAGGCACCATCGCCGACGATGACGAGCTTTCGGCGGATTTCGGCCATGATGCGTTTGTCTTCGTGCGTGCCTGGATGGGCGGTTGATGCGAGTCGCAGGGGGGAGAAGGGAGGAGGACGGGACTCAAGGAAGAAACCGTTTTGAGATGCACGGGGGCAGAGCGAGGCTGGCGGCGGTGATGGTGGTGATGGAGGAGGAGAAGAAAGGAGACGAACGTCAGAAAGTGACGGTGGAGAAAGGACGTGTGTGCTGGCCCTCCCTCTCTGGCCACTCACTGCCCGG
>JAPEBW010000366.1:0-58557 GCA_027405785.1 Ophiocordyceps robertsii | reverse complement strand
ATAGCTAATCAGGTAAGGATTAAATAGCTGATTTATTAAAGTAGTAAAATCACTCTCTTACAGAAAGAAAAGGAGAGAGAGTAAGCGGCGGAGAGAATTTAAATAAGTATACTATAAAGCTAAAAGGGCCTTATTACTTAAGGTAAACGGCGGTATATTATTATTAAAATAACTAATTACCTTAAGCGTAGTAAGTTATAGTTTCTCGTAACTTATAGTAGCTTTTAGGTCTCGTGCTTAAGCCTAACCGCTTAATTCTCTTAGTTAAAGAGTTTTATATTAAGTTATAAAAGCCGCGCGTTATGCTTTTATCCGAACTACTTAGGTAGCTAACTCCTCTTATACTTTTTTAAAAGCTTTTACGATTTTTAGCGAGAAGACCGCTTTTCCGTCTACTTATAAGTTATAGCTACTTAGCTAGCCTTTTTAAGCTACGAGGAACTCCTTCCTTAGCTTTCCGCCGCCTTTCTTTATTATATAGCTTTATAGGATTTATTTTACTTCTTACTTATCTAAGTAAGGTATCCTTTTATCTTAAACTAGTCTTAAGCGTATAGCTAGCTTATCCGCTAAGCGTAGTTATACTACCGAAACGACTAAATAAATATTAAGGGACCTTTTTATATCTAACTAGTATACGAGCTATCTTACTTTAGCGGTAACCTTAAACGGCCTAGTGCGTCTTTTTTAACGCTTCGCTAGTTTACTATCTACGATATAATAGCCTTTACTAAGCTATAGCTAGACTTAATCGCTAGGCTTAAATTCTAGCGGGCGGTATTTCTTATCGTATTTATCCTTTATAGCGGCTTAAGCGTAGGCGATAGCTAACTTAGCTTCTTCTTATAAGACTTCTTAGTTTCGTAAGTATAAGTAGTTATTAAGGAACCGGAGGCCGTTATTTATTTTTATCCTTATAATAAGCTTACTAAGGGCCGCGTAAATTACTAAGGAGAAGGAATTATTAAAGCTAAACTAAAAGGCGACTAGCGTATTGGTTTAGCGTAAGTCCGGGAAATTAGCAGTAAAGAATCGTAGCGCGATTTTTATAGTTTAGTTTCGCCTTTCCGATAAGCTATCGGTTTAAGGGTGCTAGGCGGTAGATATAAGAAGCTTTAATCCGAAGGCTTGCTATAAAGTCCGCTAAAATATTAAAGTAAACTTTACGTTTTAGTTAAAGATTATCCCTTTCGGAATCCCTTAGTTAGCGCGGAGTAGTTTAGTATATAATGCTCGTGCTTAGTCTTTCGCTATAAACTAGTTATTACTTAAGATAAGGAGATATATTTTTAAGAATTTATTAGTTATAGTTAGTAGGGTATTAAAGAACTTCTTTATAGGATCTTTTTATAGGGATTATTCGGCTTAGACTATTAAGAGCCCGGTAATAAAGTTTATCGCTATTATATAGTATAAAACTAGCGGGCTTTAAATCGGGATAAGCTATCTTAACGTCTTACCTTAGTCGGTTTAGTTAAAGTAATAAGCATTATAGCTATTTATAACCTCGTTTATATATTTACTAAGCTATAAGATTAAGAAGCTTTTAAATAAGTCTTACTATATACGCGTATAGCCGGTATAAAAGTATTTAGCGTAAGCGTCTTTAACGATCTCCTTAGCGTAGGTCTTAAGGATATATAGTCTTTAGCGTTTATCGTTCTCTATAAAGTATAGCAACCCCTATAACTAAAGGAATAGGAGTCCGGGGACCTTATCCTTATTGCCGAGTTGCGCTATGATTTTTACTTACCGTATATCTTCCGTATATCCGTTGATTATTTTCTAGCGGAGCGGCAATTTAATTAATACTTCCGCGTAGAGGAACACGCGGTTTATTATCTCGTCTTCTTAAATACGTTTTAATTCCCCTTCTTAGTTTAAGGATACCGGCCTATCGTCTTAATACGGTAAATATAAAAGCGCGTCTAGCACGATGTTTTTAACGCTTAAGATATAGCATACCTTAAGCGGGAATTAGCTTAAGTATTAAGACGCGAGGACTAGCTTATTATTAGATTTTATATTAGTAAAGAATAAGGATTTCTAGTATACGATTCTATAGGTGCTTATATAGTTAGTAAAGATAACTACTTATAGCGTTCTTACGGATAGTATTATAGTGCGTAGCTTATATACTACCTATACTAGACCGGCTACTTTAAGTTTTATAGGCTAATATCGGGGTTCTTTGTTTTAAAGGGCGCGGCTTAAGTAAACGATAAGCTAGACCTTAGTTTAGGCTAGTAGCGTCTTTTTATCCTATTCCGTGCCTTTTTTTAAGTAAAAAGCTATAGCCGCTACTTTATATTCTTAGGATATATCGATCTAAATAAATAGTTATTAAGCGGGGTCGAAGTAGTAAATCGTTTAAGGCTTAGTAAGTTTTTTAGTTAAAATCGCGAAGGCCTCTTTTTCTTTTAAAGTAGGCTAAAAAGCGGCTTTCGCGGCGTATCGAGCCCGTCCTTAGCCCCTTAAGGGGACTCCTTCTTCTTATCTTACCCGGAGTAGCTTTATCTTTCGTTTTTATAAGACGTTAACTTCCTTAGCGAAATACGGGACTATATAGCGTAGCTACTTAGTAAGGCCGATTTATTTCTTAAGCTATTAAAGGTTCTTTAAGAACGCGATATCCCTTAAGGCTCGCACGCGTTTGTTTATATTTATTAAGCTAATAGCGTCTACTTTAAATCTAAGGAGCTATATAAATAGGTATGCTAAGAAGGACTTTAGTCTAGATAAGGTAATATTATAGTCGTAAAAGGCGCGGAATACGGCCTTTAAATATTAAAGGTGTTCTTCGGCCGTATTAAAGTAAATAATAATATTATCGATATAGGCCGCCGCGTATTCTTAGTATTTACGGAGGACGTTATTAATAAACCTTTAAACGTATACCGGGGAGTTCTTAAAGCCTATAAGTATTACTAGTAATCTTTTTAGCCCGCGATAGCTTATAACCGTAAACCTTTTCTAGTAGTTTTAGTAGACTAAGAACTAATAAAAAAACGATTATACGTTTACTATATTAATAAACTTCTTTCCTTAAAGGCGTTTAATTATATCGCTTTAAAGGGGCATTAAGTATACGTTTAAGGTAGTAACGGCGTTAATCCCTTATAAGTTTATAACTACTTATCCCTTTTCCTTTTTATTTACTATCTTCTATACTATAAATACTAACACCGCGAATAAGGTTAGCCCGTAAACTCGTTTTAATCGGCTTTATACGGTTAGCTAGCCGAATATCGTATTTACTACCTTCTTATCTTTATCGCTTAATAAGTATAATCTTAATACGACTTATTAGTATTACTATCTTTCTACTAAAGGAATATATATATATTTAGATTCGTTTATATATACTACTCCCTCGTCCTTTTAAAGGCGGGGAAACGATTAAAAGATATCTTAGACTTTTAATGCGTATTTTAAGTCTTTAGCGTAGATCCGGACGCCCTTATCGGTAGTAAGTTCGGGTAAGTCCTTAGTTCGGCCGATTCCGAGTTTATAGTTTATAGTAAGATCTTTTTATAAGAAGTCTTTAGTAAGGTTTATTCTATTTAGATTTTCTATAAAGGCTTCCGCTAAAGGAGTAGTAGCGTCGACCTCCTTATATAGCTAAAACTACTTATCGAGGTCTATAATTATCCTTACCTTTTAGCCTTAGCGGAGTACTAGTAGTTCCTTAAAATAGTTTATCGCTATAAAGCTTATATAATTCTATATTATTATCCGGGCGAGCCTAGGGTTATTAAGGAAAAATATTATATTACGCCTTAATAGCGGCGCCTAGACTTATATAAGTAGGGCGTAGCTAGAACTAGCTAAAATCGTTATAATAACTAAGTAGATTACCTATCTATATATCGCTAGTCCTAGCTAAACTATCTTAACTTCGGCTTTAATCCCTTTATAGGCCCCGATCTATAAAATTAACGTAAAGTTAATAAGGTCCTTTAAGTAATAAACTAAAAAGTCTTAGCTAAGTAATATATTAGCCGCTAAGCGTTTTACTATCTAAGCGCCGATCCTTACCTTTATAACTATAAGGCTACTATCTAGCCTTCTTAGTATATAAGCAGTAAATTCCGCTTATTTAATAGTAGCTATTCTTCTTACTCCTTAAATAGGAATTCGTTAAAAGGAGTTTATAGTTATGTCTTAAAAGGTCTTTACTAAGTCGGCTTAAATAAGGCTTCGGTCTACCCCGGTATCCGTATAAGCTTTAATGCTTATCCTAGGCCCTTCTTTTCCGTAGACTAATAAGTATATATAAGTAAATTATAACGGCTTATCGGGGTTTAATAGCTAGATATTAAGGGAAGCCTTAACTATCTAAACGCTTTATAGCTTTTAAATAACTACTTACTATACTAAGCTACGTCTTTATATAGCAATATCTTAGCTAAGGTTAAGAGGGTGTTTATTATTACGGAATCTAGACGGCCACGCCCGGACTCTTTACTCTACTCCTAAGGAAGCCCTACGGAACCCCGCGATAGGAACGCCCGGAGCACGCACTACGAAGGCTCGCCCGAGGAGATACGACGAACATTACTAGTTAGACCCCGCTAAGGTTTCCGGGACATAACCACGGATAGTTAGGAGCCTACCCGACTATAGTTTACGACGTATCTAACTATAGGAGACACCGTGGAAACTATCGGGCGGATTCCGCTAGCATCTCTAGGGGATTTCTAGGGATTTCCGCGGGATATCCTAACTATAGTTCGACCCGTTTCTAACTATAGAAGCACCCCGTAAGATACGGGATAAACCTTACCGCGATTTTTAAGGGATATCTAAGGATATCTAAGGGATTTCCCTAACTATAGTCTATAGTGTTTCTAACCGGGCTTATACTTAGTTTATTAAGCGATTCTACGAGGATATCTACGGTTTACTCTATATACTACGGATAGTATAGTTAAAGATCTTTAGAATTAGCCTAAAGAACTAAGTATAAAGTAGCTAGCTATGCCTTTAAGAAATAGATAAGCTTTTTACTATTTCTAAACCCCTATATACGTTTACGTGCGGTAATTAGTCCGTTATACCGGCCTAACTAGCGGTAATTAGTCCGTAGTACCGGCCCCGACCGGCGGTAATTAGTCCGCAGTACCGGCCCCGACTAGCGGTAATTAGTCCGCGCCTTATCCCCTTATCCTTATGCCGTAAGGCGTAGCATTTATCTTCGATATATTAGTAAAGCTTATTCTTTAAGGGGAATGCTTCGCCGTAAAATCCGTATACTTTATCGGCCTCTTATACTAAGTTTACTATAGTATAAATTGCGGTTTCCTTTAAGCTTTTATTAGTATCCGACTAAGCTCCTTTTATATCGTACTCTTTATCCTTTAAATAGTCGTTAGTCTTTACTGTAGTTCCTTCTTTAGTCGCGGGGTATGCCCGTTCTAGCTTTAGTATTAGTAAGCGTATAATCCTAAAGGTCCTTTCTCTCTTAAGCCGGAAGACCTTAACTTATATTCTTAATTATTTAGGCGGGTTTCTTCTTTAACTTAGTAAGCGCTATAAAGCTTAAGGTATATCTATCTTTACTAAGCGGTTTAAAAACATAACCTTTAGTCTTAGTAAGCCTTTAATAAATAGCTAAGGCGTTTTAAACTATTTTTTAAGTACGTATAGGGTATAGCTAGTCGGCCCTCGCCTTTTTATAGGTTAGACTTATTTTTTTCGCGCTAGTAAGTGCTTTTAAGATCCTTAAGTATATTTAACTTATAGCTAAGGAAGAATTTCCTTATATTTGTTAATCTATTTATTAATATCCTCGTTCCTTACTAAGCGTTATAAGGATTCTTATAAGTAAATATCTCGCTTTTAGTAAATTACTATAGTTAAGTAGTCTAGCTAGTAAAGCGCGGCTTTAGCTTTATATTATAAGCGCGATATCTAAGACTTAAAGTCGGATCTTATTACTATATCTTTAATAGTAAAGTGCTCTTTATTAAGTGCTTATATTGCTATATTTAAGCGGATTCTAAACCGTTTTTATAAGGCGGATATCTATTGGCTTAGTCCGACGCTAAGCTCGTTAAGTTCTTCTTATTATAGTTCCGAGAGGTCCCCGGAATACTATTCCGCCGCACTTTCTTAAAGAAAGGAGGGTAATTAAATAGCTAATTCGTCCGCGTAGGCCTCGCCTTTATTAGCGTTTCGGCGGATAAAGTCGATAAAACGGTTTACTCCTCGGAACGTACTAGCCTTATTGTCTTTTTAGACTTTATTAAAGGATGCTTTTAAAAGTCTTAATAAGTTAAATCTTCTTATATCCTTAGCTTATAGTTAAGGTTTTTCCTAAAGCTTAGTAAGCGCGTCTTCTTTTCTTAGTGCTTAAAGGAGACTAAAGAATTATTTATTTAATATTGCTATTATTCCTATTAAGGGGCTTAAGGCTATACTTAGTCTTAATATCTACGCGCTTAGTATAGATAAGTTTAGCCCGCTAAGGGTATCGCTTACTATATCCTCGTTGCTTATTATTAAGGTCTTAGTCTTAATACTCTCGCTAAGTACTTAAATTTCCGTTTTATACGCGTCCTGGAATTTAGTATACTATAAGGCCCCCGGCGTAGGAGGCTTGTTTTTATTAATTAAGAGTCCCGAAAATACCTTAGTTAGCGCGGCTATAGCGGATAAGGCTAAATAGTAATACTAAACTAAGAAACTATTAAATATCCTTTAAAGCGGATTTCCGGTTAAGGCCTTTAAGCTAAACTTTATTAATAGTACGCGGTAAAAATATCCGCTAAGCTTATCGTCTTAAAGAAAAAGTAACTTTATTATAAGCTCGATCCGGAGGGTATTTAGTAAGCAAGGAGCTAGATAGTTTTAAGGTTAGCTTATCTTTACTTCTTCTATCTAAAGGATAATCAATCCGTTTAAGTAATACTAAATTTAGTTTACTTAGTTATATAGATTTTATCGTTTTATAGTTTATTTTTTATTAGTATTTTAAAAGCGGATTGCCTTTTAAAAGGTAGTAGTCTTAGCTTAGCTAAGCGGGACTCGTTCTATATCTTATTTAGCTCTATAAGCTATTACGGTATAGTACCTTAAAAAGGGGTAAGGGAGATTATTAAACCGGTATACTTAATAGGCCGCGGCCTTTTCCGCTCTTATAGCCTACTCGTCTTAAAGTTTTATTATAAGCGCGTTAAGGAAAAGGTGCTTATTATTAAGGTTAGACTTAAAGGCTAATAGGAGCTTCTTATTAAAGAAATTATCGTTTAGTATCTAACTTCCTATAAGATAAGTACTTAATCGTGCGATATAGTTGCTCTTAGCTTAGCGGATATCCGAGGGATTTCTATTTAAATAAATAAGAATTGCTACTATTTACTACGCCTTATAGTATAAGGATAAGGGGATAAGGCGCGGACTAATTACCGCCGGTTAAGGCCGGTATTATAGGCTAATTACCGCCGGTTAAGGCCGGTACTACGGACTAATTACCGCTAGTTAAGCCGGTATAATAAACTAATTACTATATATAATTATATATAAGGGTTTAAAAATAGTAAAAAGCTTATCTATTCTTAAAAGCATAGCTAGCTACTTTATACTTAGTCCTTTAAGCTAATTTTAAGGATCTTTAACTATATTATTTATAGTATATAAAGTAAACCGTAAATATCCTTATAAAATCGCTTAATAAACTAAGTATAAGCTTAATTAAAAACACTATAAACTATAATCGGGGAAATCCCTTAAATATCCTTAAATATCCCTTAAAAATCGTAGTAAGGTTTATCCCGTGTCTTTTAAAGTGCTTTTATAGTTAAAAATAGGTCGAACTATAGTTAGGATATCCCGCGGAAATCCTTAGAAATCCCTTAAAGATACCGGCGGAATCCGCTTAATAGTTTCTATAGTATCTTTTTTAGTTAAAGATATTATAAACTATAGTTAAGTAAGCTCTTAACCCTCTATAGTTATATCCCGGAAATCTTAGCGGGGTCCGATTAGTAATATTCGTTATATCTCCTTAGGCGAGCCTTTATAGTGCGTGCTTTAGGCGTTCTTATCGCGGGGTTCCGTAAAGCTTCCTTAAGAGTAAAGTAAGGAGTCTAGGCGTGGCCGTTTAGATTCCGTAATAGCTAGTTATTAATAGTACGCTGGCTTATTACGAACTATAGGCTATATAATAAGGGGTATATTTAAAGGTAACTTTAAAAAGGGCTTCTTTAACTATTACTGCTTTTTATATAGCCGTTTATATACTTAACGATAAACTTTATAGTTAACTTACTACTAATAAGGACTAAGGGCTCTTAAAACCTTAAAGTAATAACAAACTAGCTAATAAAGGCGATAACTTTAAAAGTAATACTAATAATAAGAGTAGTAGTATACGCTATTAAGTTTTTATAATCTTACTTTTGCTTTTATAAAATGCTAAAATCTATTATCTCGGATTAAAAGACGAACTAAATAAGGCAATTTTAAAAGGAATTCTATTAATAGACTAAGGTCTAAAGGAAACTAAGTTTAGCCTACTACTTATAAACTAATAAGGCAATAAAGCGCGCGAACTAAGAGGTATAAGCATACCTCCGTATATACGTTTATTATAAGTAAGACGACTAAGGGGTATAGCTACCCTACGCCTAGGCGGCGCTTAATAATTAAGTAGTATTAATAATAAGTATAAGCCCTTTCTTCGCTACGTATAGGTACGATATTAAGCCGATCTAAATCGTATAAGAGGAGGGACCGATTATACTAAATATAAAGAGCGCACGGAGCCTTATATAAAGGATAAAGGAAGTCGCCGACTTCCTTTAAACGGCGATCGCCGTATTATAAGTAAGGTAAGAGGAGATAGCGAACCGGTTTTATACGCCGGCGGAAAGACTTTAAGTAAGCAATAAGGTATAGCTAAATATAAGGAAGTATACTATAAATAGGCCTTATTAAAAGCTTAACTAGCTATACTAAAAGTATACTATAATAAAGGTAGTTAGGCTATATATAGTAAAACTCGATATACTAAGGAGGGTATATAAAAGACTATATATAGAGTTCCTCCGCCGCGTAGCGGATAACCCCTTACTTAGCTAAGTAGTCGATAACTACTAGCTACCGCTAGTAATCTAAGAAGATAATAAACTAAAGTACGTAGTAAAGAAGATTAAGTAAGCCCGGTAAAGATAAATTAAAAGAGGGAGATAGCGCTAAGTCTTAGTAAAGTAGTATAAGTACGCTAACTTAATATAGTAGCTAATTAGCGACTTTTAAAATATAATCGCCTTAAAGGAATTTAAGGGGCGGTATAGTAACGTAATAAAGAATAATAAAGGTAAGGCGGAAGGACGATAGTAGGCTAAGCCGGGGAGTAAGGGATAAGACGAGGGAAGTAGCGGAGAAAAGGAGGAAAAACTAAGAAAAACAAGAGGAGGTTTCGGGCTACGCTTAGTAAATATTAAGACGATTTTAAATAATAAGCATAAAAAGGACACGCTATAAACGCGCACTAAGCATAGATAACGATAAGATAAATAGGGGATATAATAAGATATAATAAAATACGGAGTAGATATAAATAGGATATATAAAAAACTACGACTTAATTAAAGTAAACTACTTACTACCCGCTAATATTAATAGATTAACCTTAAACGTTAGGGTATATTTAAGCCTAGCGCGCCGTAGTAGTAATATAAGCTAACTTTATATACTATAGCAATTATTAATAATATCCCTCTAGCTAGCATTTATTAAGGATCGGAGAACGTATATATAGGTTAATACGGCAATCCTTAAATATCCTTTAATACGTTTAATCTTAAAGCGCGTTTACGGCGGCGACTATATCGCTAGTATACTAATATCGCATTAGCGTTATATCCTACGTAGTTTAAGAACGGGGATATATAGGCAAATAGCGTAATCCGGCGCGGGTATAAGCAAAATAATTACGGGCGCGGGGCGAGGCTTAATTCTAATAAGCCTTATATTAAGTATCCGCGTTAAGAGATACTATACGTCCGATATACGTAAGGTAAGGGGGGCGCTATATAGTAGTGCTATATATCGCGCTCCGCTTACTAAGCGATAACGGCGGGCGCGAAGACTAATATAAAGGCGGTAGCGTATAGTTGCCGGGCGTGCTAAGAGGCGCTAAACGGGTAGACGCCTATAATACGGCGGGAGATAAGGCCCGGGGGGTTATAAGAAATATATTAAGGCGCGGCGCGGCGAAGCTATTATAAAAAGGGGCGCGCGCGTAGGTAGATTAGTAATTAAAAAAGGAAAAAAAAAAGAGAGGGAGAGGGAAAGAGGAAGAGTATTTATACTTAAGGACTATAAGCAGCGGGCAGGAAAGATATACTTTAAGTACTAATATTAGCGGTAAGCGGAGGAGATATATTATACCGCCTTAGCGCTATTAAGGACGATATAGCGGCGCGGATAGGTAAGCGTATAATATATCTAACGCCTTAACGTAACGTTATTCGGGGAGGCGTTAGCGTATAATTATAAGCACGATAAGGACAACTATACTAATTAACGCTAAGTGCGGAGCGGGGGGGGGCGGGGCGCTAACGTTATATACCCCGGTGCGCGATAGCTTAAAAGGGGGATAGTATTACGGGCTATGCTATAAGAAAAGCTATAGTTATACTATAGCGAACGACCTAAAGTTAAGCTAATATATAGCCGAAGTCGTATAAGACTTTACCTAAACTTAGCTTAAGTTCGACCCGAACTTAACTTAAGTATAGGCTACTTAAGCGACCCCTATAAAGTACGAAGCTACGTAGCTTTAATAAAGATTTCCCCTTTCCCTTTTTAGCTTTAGATAAATAATTATTTAGCTATATGCTACTAAACTAAGTATACGTAGGCCCTTAATACGGACTAAATATAAGTAAGTAAAGGTTTTACTTAAAGCACTTTAGTTTTTCCTTTTTATATAAAATAGTAAACTTTAAAAACCTTAAATAAGTTTTAATATAAACTTAATAATAATAATAATATAGTTTATTTATATATTAAAAATAAATAGCTGGCTAATATAATTAAAATTCCTTAATATTAACTTAAAAGATTAAGTATAAAGTAGCTAAATATACTTTAAAAAAGATAAGCTTTTTACTATTTACTTATCTTAAAATATACTTATATATAGTAATTACTTTATTATACTAGCTTAATTAATAGTAATTAGTTTAAAGTATTAGCTGTAATTAATCGTAATTAGTTTACTTTTTATATCCTTATCTTTATATAATAAAACGTAGTATTATAAGCTTAAAACAAACCTTTAATAACTTTAAAACCCTAAAACGCATAATAGTATTTATAGCCTGAAAATATAAGTATAAAGCTAATATAGATAAGCTTTAAAGCTAGAAAAATAATAATTTATAAATAATAAAGCTTATTATTACCCTTAAAGTAAAAGACTTTATAAGCTTTATTAATAGTATTTAAGTGCTGCTTTTAGCGGGTACCCTTATATTTAAAACTTAAAAGGAAAAGAATAAAGTAGTAGTATATAGTATTATTATTAGTATTACTTTTAAAATAAGAGACCTTATTATAAAAAACGGGTAAAAGACTAATATAATAAATAAAAAGACTATAAACTTAACTTAAGATGTTTTTATAAAGGTCCTTAAAGTTATATTTAATATAACCTTTATAAAATTTATTAATATTAATATAAAGAAGTTTACTAATATAAAAAAGTTTATAAGAAAGCTATATTAATATTAAAAGTAGCTTATTATAGTTAAAAAAAACTTATTAAAACGACTTTTTGTTATATTTACTTTTAAAAGCATTTAAAAGCATTGCTTTAATTTATTTAGTAACTAGGCCTATAATTAATAATATAAGCACTATATCTTTAAAAATAAGCCTTATAAATAGCTTATAAAAGTAGCTAAAGCTTAAAGGTTAGAGGTTGTAGCTAATACCGCTTTTAGTAAAAATATAAGCCTTAGTAATAATAGTAAAAGCGGTATAAAACGCTTTAAACAAAGCAACGACTTTAATAAAAATACTAGCTTAATTAAACTAAGTAAAAAGATTAATACTTTAAAAGAAGATATTAGCTTAAAGTACGGCTACTATATTTAGATAAGAAAAGCTATATATAAACAGCCGGACTATTAAACTATATATCTTAATAAGACCTTTAAGTTCTAAAAGGCGTTTTAAGCTGCTAAAAAGGCGGATAATATGGCTATTATAACTACTAATAGCGAAATTAATAGTTAACTTTTAAGTAGAATAGTTATAAAGAAATATAAGTCTATTTAAAATAAAGTTATTAAAAATGTTAAGTATACTACTTATTATTTTAACAACTTAAAATAGTTTATAAATATTAAAGCTATTAGCTACTCTTTTATAATATCTTAAAATAGCAGCCTACTATTAATAAAAGCTATAAACATAGTTAAAGTTATTATTAACAGCGTTATACTAAAGCTATTAAACGTTAATTACGCGATATTATTACTAACTAACCTTATTAATAACTAATACTTTAAAGAGAAACGTATTAAGCTTAATAATATTTAAAAACAGCTCTTTTATAAACCTTTAAAGACTAAGGTTTATAATATTGCTTAAAAGATATAAGTTATAATTATCCTAGATATATAGCTAAGAGGTATATATGTAACTTTTAGCTTTATAGTAAAAATAGCTAAATAGGTAATAGACTTTATAAAAGACTAATAATAATAAACTTCTTCTTTAAAAGTAGTAACTAAACTCTTTTTTAAGGTCTTAAAAATAAGAAAAAGAGATTTTTAAAAAATGAACGAGATTAAGTTATAAGCGTTACGTATTTTTTTAATATAAGTAAACTAGTTAATATATAGTTTTTCAAGCTATTAGTTTTAAATAATTTGTATTTCTAAGAAGAAAATAAAGGCGCTATTATTAATAAAGGAATATATCTTTTTAAGACAGGATATAAAGTTTTTAGCCTCTTTTTTATTTTCCTGTTAAAATATAATAATAATATTGTTAGTATAAAAAAAGTAAGAATGAAATTTACTTAATAAATACAAGGTTTTTTAAAGCACTATTAAAACTTTAAAGAAATAAAGGTTAAAGAAAGCTTTTTTTATTAAAACAAAGAAACTGTTATAGTTTATAAGAGGCTTTTACTAGTCGTAATACGTATTTAGGTATTTTTATTCTGTTTTAAAAATAAATACATATTTTTTTAGTAAGGTTTATGTTTATAAAAGCTTTAATAATATTAAGGGATTAAGTTTAAAGTTTAAATTTAGCTACTATAGCTATAAGACTCCTTATTACTAAAGTAGCTACGTAAGTCTTTTTATTATTATAAAGTTATAAGTCTTAATAAATATAAAAGCGGGCCTTAAATCTTTTTAAGTGTTTCTCTTTATTTAACTTATAAGTAAAAATCTAAGCTAAAGTTAAAAGTAAACTAGTTGCTGATTTTAAAAGCGTATAATTAAAAAAAAGGTTTTCTTTTATATAAGAATTCTTACTTTATTTTTCTAGCTTCTTTAAATTCTTAACTATAAAAGTATATTCCTAAGATTAATTAATAATAAAGTAGTGCTAGTAAATCTCTCTTTTATACTTTCTTTATTTAAAAACTATAAAAAGAGGCGTTAAAAATAGCTTATAAAAGCTATGAGAGAAGTAAGTAGTAGTAAAAAAGCTATAAAAGCATTATAATTCCTAATAAATAAGGAAGCTTAAGAAGGCTAAAGGGCGTAAATAAGTTCTTAGGGGTCTTTTATATCTTTTTATTTTAGTATATCTTTTCCTATAAGTATGCTAGTATTAATATCGTTAATATCTACGCTTTAAGGCGGGCGACTTAAAAGCTCGATTTTAAAGTTATTACTTAATGTGTTTTTATTATTAAAATTTTTAATAAAAGGCGCCTCTAAAACGATTTTTAATAGTTTATTTCGTACATTTTTAAAAATAAGTCTTAGTAACGAATTTAAAGTAAGAAACTATATATTAGTAAATAAAATTACCTTTATTATTTTCCTTATGTTTTACGTTTTACTATTAGTACTTTAAAAATCGTTGTAAGTAGTATTATTATACTTTATAATATAAAGGTAAAATAAGTATTCCTTAATTGCTATAAGGCTTTATATAAGTACCCTTTATATTAACGAAAACTACTTATTAAAGGTAATGTTTTATATTTTTTAAACTTTTTATAAAAAATAAATATAAATTAAATAAATACTTATAAAGTTATAGCTAACTAAGTAACTAACTTTAACGTATTCTTTTAACTTAAGGTCTCTTTTTATAGTAATTTTAAGAGCTTTTATTCTTAAAAAGTAAGCTTTATAACTATATATATAAATAGTAAAAACATTAAGAAAAATAAAGGAAATTCTCTTACTATTTTTAAAAAGCTAAGTTTATAGTTTTTTAATAAGGGAAGTTAAAAGTCTTCTTTAAAACCTTTAAAAAGTCGTATTATAAAAAGAGTAGTTATTTTTTTAATTTTTAGCTAAAAAGTAATAAGTAAATTTATGAAAATTTATATTATTTAAGCTTTTAAGAAAATTACCTACTTAGTACGCTTATTAAAGCTGTTTTAAGCTAGTAAATAAAAGGCTAAAGGTTTATTAATAATCTTTTATTATATAATAAATTCTTAGTATTCTTTTTATAAGGCCTTATTATTATCTTTATAAATTTTATAAATAGTAAGGTTAAATTGCCTTAATATATAGATTTAAAAGCTAGTAAGATAGTTAAGAAGCTTTTTCTTACTTTATTGTTTTTTCTATTAATTTAGTTATTAGTAAAAGAGCTATTAAAGTTAAAAATAGCTTTTAAAAAGCTATATATAAAGCGTAGGCCTTATACTTTTAAAAGTTTTATTTTTTTTATACTTATAAAGGTGTTTTACTAGTTAGTTATTTTAGTAACTATCCTTTATAATATAGTAGTTATATACTTAAAAAGCATGCTAGATATAATGCTAAAGTCCGTTTAAATCTAGCTAAGGTTATAGTCTTTTTAGCTAAACTAGCAAACCGCGCTTACCTACTATAAGTAGGCCCGCCCGGGCCTAGTCCTCCTTAGGCGCGATAACGACTTATTAAGGGCACGGCCCTTAGCCCCGGTCTAGTCCCCGACCGGGATAATAAAAACCTATACTAGATAACTAGCAATTCCGATACTAATAACGCGGCGCGGTGCCGATATAACAATTTAGTAAGGGCCCCCTTTAGGACTTAGTAAACCTTAAAGCGCCCCCGGCTTAGCTAAAGGCCGGCAAAATTATATAGCCCGCTAAGCCTCGTGGTAGCTAAAAATAAGGCGATAACTTAAAATACGTATTTCGGCGGATAATTAAATACTTATAAGAAGAAATTTATTAATTAATAGCAAACTAAGAGATCCGTTAATTACTTACTATAAAGTCGTTACTACTTTTTAGCAGGCCCGTAGTAGCTTAAGCTAATTAACTAACTAACCTATATATAGCCGGCGCCCCCTCCTTTTTTATATATAGTTATAAGGGCTAATATAGTAAGACCCGGAGCGAAAAAGCGGCGGAGGGTCTTTCCCTAGGCACTTTAGTTTCCCTTTATATAAAAACTAAGCGATAGCTTAAAACCTTAAATTAAGTCCTTAGTATAAACTTAATAATAATAATAATATCTAGGTAGCTAGGTTAGTTTTATTCGGTACTTATATAATGCTATAAAAATTAATAAGGACTTTCTTTCCCTTATTTTATAAAGAGAGCTATACTTTTCTTTATAGTAAAAAAGGCTTAGTAGTAATAAAAGCTTAGTAGTAATATTAAAAATATTTACGATTTTAAAATAATAATTTTAAATAGTTTTTATAATATATTATTCAAAGGTTAAAAAGGCTCTTTACTTATTATTATAGCTTTATAGCTTAGTTTAATACTATAAGTAAAGAAACTTCTAGGTTTTAAGTTATTAATAAAAAAGTTAATAATTTTCTATGGTTTAAGGTTTACTTTTATTATTAAAGGTTCCTTAAAACTTTAAAAAAGGCGTTTTTTTAAGGTTATTAAAAGAAGATTAACTTTATCTTAAATCCTATAGGAAATAGTATATTTTAATATAGTAGAAATCTAACGCTTTTAGTTAAAAGAATTATTAAGGATAAGTCCTTTTAAAAAGCTTATAAACTTTATTATTCTATTAAAATAAAAAGGAAATAAAGCGGTATAAATAAAGTGCTTTTATTAGTGATTTTCTATAAAAAGAGTGTAGTTTGTTCTTTTAAGGCGTAATTTACTAATAGGAGCGTAATAAAGGTGCTATAATAACTAATTCTCTTATATAAAGTAGAAGTGTTCCGGGCTTATAACTCTTAAACGTAAAAAAGTCTTATTTAAAGTATTTAGTAACAAAGCAATTTATAAAGAGAATTAGTAAGTAAATAAAAAGGTAAAAATAAGGAACTTAGTCGTAAAGCTCTTATTGAATTATTTTAGTAGATATTTAATAGCTTATATATAATAAAGAAGAATTTAAAATCAGTAAAGAAATAGTAAATAGTTTAATAAATAACTATAAAACAATAAATAATTCTTATTAAATAAGAGGTTAATAAAAGGTTTTTATAAAAGTCTATATACTAAATTAAAAGGTAAATAGCCTTTAGGTTTATATATAGCTAAACAATTAAAGGTAGCTTTAATAAGGCTTTTACTACTATTACTACTATTACTACTATTACGACTATTCGTACTACTACTACTACTACTACGTTAAGGAACAAATATAATAAGTATATAATAAAGCTAGTATAGAAATTAATAAAAAGAAGGATTAAAGGTTTAATTATAAAGTATACTACTTAAGTAAAGCGGACGTAATAATTAGCTATAACTTAAGTATTATATGTTAAATACTTCTTATATATATATCTTAAGACTTTTTATAATATAAGCTTATAAACTATAAAGGGATTAATTATTACTTATATAGTATTAACGTCTTAATAGAATTTTACTAAGTGCTACTTTCGCTTATATAAAATTAGGCTTTTAATATATTAAAGACTTAAAAGTTATAAGTTAGTAATAGCGCTACTAGCGCCCTTATTTAGGTGCTAGCATTTTATAATACAACGGAATTTTATATTTAAAAAAAGGCCTAGTTAAAAATTAACTATTTTATACTATATTATAGCGTAAGTTATATATCTTAGCAAAATAATAAAGTTAAAAAGGCTAGCCGCACGTTTATATAGTCCGTAAAGGTAATATATTTTAAAATAAAGCTACTAGACCTTTTTTAGCCTTAGTATATAAAAAGAGCTATATATATAGCTAACCTTTTGCTAATATAATATATAGCTTTTAAAGAAGCACTATTAAAATCCTAACTTAAAAAGATAAAAGTCTTATATAAATATAGTATAAAATATATCTAAACTTTAAGTTATATTATATATAAAACTATTTAAGGCCGGTGTATACTTATTTTAATAGTATATAGCTAAATAATTATTTATTTAAAGCTAATAAAAAAAGGAGGAAAACTGTATTTAAGCTATATAGCTTCTTACTTATAAAGGTTGCTTAAGTAGCTTATACTTAATTTAAGTTTAAGCTAGACTTAAGCTAAGTTTAAGTAAAGTTATATATAACTTCGGCTATATATTAGCTTAACCTTAAGGTATTTACTATAGTATAACTTTAGCTTTTACTATAATATAGCTTATAATACTATCCCCTTTTTAAAGTTTTATATACTTAAGAATATAATATCGCCGCCTTGCGTTTTATTCCGCGCTTAACGTTAATTATTATAATTGCCCTTATTATACTTATAACATTATATTAATATATCTCTTTAAATCATATCGCGCTATAATATTAAAAGCATTATATACTTACTTACTTACGCCTTTATATTGTTATAAATAATATTAAGGCAGTATAATATACCCCCTTTATTTACCGCCTTTATTAGTACTTAAAGCACGTTTTCCCTTCTTACTGCTTTTTTTCTTAAAGTATAAATACCCTTTTTTTTCTTTAAGTATAAATACTCTTTTTCTTCTTTTTTTCTTTTTTTTTCTTTAATTATAAAATTTCTTATATACGCGCCCCCTTTTAAAATAGTTCTACTATACCGCGCTTTAATATATTTACTTTAGTCTCTTCTACCTTATTTCCCGCTAGCTTATAAGCGTCTTTTTATACTACGCCTTTTAGTACGCTTAGCGATTATATACTATTACCTTTATATTAATCTTCGCGCCCGCCGTCGTTACTTAATAAGCGGAGCGCGATGTATAGTACTATTATATAGCGCCCCCCTTACTTTAAATATATTAAACGTATAGTACTACGCCCTATAGTATAAGGATAAGGGGATAAGGCGCGGACTAATTACTGCTAGTTAAGACCGGTATTACGGACTAATTACTGCTAGTTAAGGCCGGTACTATAAACTAATTACCGCTAGTTTAAGCCGGTATTACGGACTAATTACCGCTAATTAAGCCGGTATAACGGACTAATTACTATAAATAAACGTATATAAAGGTTTAGAAATAGTAAAAAGCTTATCTTTTTTTTAAGGTATAGCTAGCTACTTTATACTTAGTTCTTTTAGCTAATTTTAAAGATCTTTAACTATATTATCTTACTATTTATCGTTAATATATAAATAAACTATATATATCCTTATATAATCACCTAATAAACTAAGTATAAGCTTAGTTAAAAACACTATAAACTATAGTTAAGGAAATCTCTTAAATATCCTTAAATATCCTTTACAAATCGCGGTAAAGTCTATCTTATATCTTTTAAGGTGCTTTTTTAGTTAAGAATAGGCCGAACTAAAGTTAAGAAATCTTATAAAAATCCTTAAATATCCCTTAAAGATATTAATAAAATCCGCTTAATAGGTTTTATAATATCTTTTATAGTTAAAAACGTTATAAATTATAATCGGATAGGCTCTTAAGCTTTTATAGTTATATCTTAGAAATCTTAATAAGGTTTAATTAAAAATATTTATTATATCTCTTTAAGCAAGCCTTTATAGTGCGTACTTTAAGCGTTTTTATCGCAAGGTTTTATAAGGCTCCTTAAAGGTAAAGTAAGGGGTTTAAGCATAGCCGTTTAAATTCTATAATAACTCCTTAAAGTAAGAAAAAAAAGCTAATATCCTTATTAGTTTTAAGTAAAAATAAAGTAAAGGGGTCGCTAAGTAATAGCTTCGTAATAATATCTTTATACTATATTAGTAGTATACTATCTTTATCTTTTTAATAGTTTTTTCGGCCTATTTAGCTAATAGTAGTTAGGTAGCTTAAGATAGTAAGTAAGCGGCTTTATTATAAATCTTTATTACTTATTTAATTATACGTCTTCGTTTTATTAAGGCAACTAGTATATCCGGCTAAAACTAATAATAAGGTTTTTAACTCTTCTTTAAGCGTGCGTTTAAGTATTTATTAAGTAATAAGGAGTCTCCGCGCTAAGAAATATTCGTTTTTTATAGCAGGATACGTTATAAAAAACTAGCTTTATATAAGCCTTATCTTATATTATTATCTTACTTACCTTTTACGCCGTTTTTAATCGTCCGCTAAGTTTCTTATACTACTTACTACCTTTATAAGCCGCTTATAAGTAAGATATAATATCTTACTTACTACTATTATTATAACTATCCCCCGCTTTTTTATCCTAGGCTTTTTAACTTATCGTCTTTTTTATATAGCGCTACTACTTACGACTTTCCGCTAATTAATATACGTTTAGCTACTAAGAAGGTATTAAAGTAAGGGTAGGCCGTCTTATTAATATTAATAAGTATAGTTAGTATTAAAGTATTAAATATCTATATTCTTACTTAAAAGCGGGTAATAAGGTCCTTAATAGCCTTAATGCTTAACTACTCGCTTTTAAAGTTTTAAATATATTTAATAGTCTTAAAGAACCTCTTTATAAAGGGGGCCTTAAAGGCAAAAATATAAAGCGCATAGTTAGTATAGCTAATAAGGCGGATATTAAAACCTAAGAATTATATTACTTTAGTTAAAGTTAAGTTATATTTAAACTCTTTATAGGCTTATAAGTAAAACTTAATATAGTTTATAGCTAAGTAGAAACTCTTAATTATTATAATCTTATTTCTAAAGTATAAGCTTATAAAACTAGGCTTATTAAGGATTATATTAGTTACTATTAATAGCTCTTATAAGATCGGGCGGCGGAATATATTATAAGGCTAGTTATCGCTATCTCTTTTAGTTAAGGAGGGACGGCGGATAGACTATAATAAGGCGCTTATATACCTTTATATAGCCAGGCTACATATAGCGGTAAGGGGAAAGAGTATTTACTAAGTAAGACTAAATAAGTTCTTAAGGCCTATAGCGGCTATAAGCTAAAAAGAGGGATTTTATAGCGTAGGCTAAATTACGTATAAAGCGAAATAAGGTTTTAGCTATAATAGCTTAAGATGCCGCTATAAACCTAGCTATAAACTAATTAAGCTAAGCCTTAAATATATAGTTAAAGACGGCGCGAATATTATTTTAATTATTTATCTAAAGTAGGTTCTTACTAGCTATAATAGCTACTATAAATCTTAAGATTATAGCGAGGTTAGCTAACTTAAAAGCGTTTAATATTAGCTAATTATTCTGCTAATAAAGATTTCTAGCTATACCTTAAAAAATATTTAAGCGGCGGGGGCTTTTAAATAGTAAAAGCTAAGCGAGAGGTATAGCTAAGTTATTATAAAACCGGCCGTTTAAACTATATTATAATATAAGACTAAAAGGCAAATTATTTAAGTTAAGTATTAAAAGAGGGTAGTATAAGCTGTTTTTTATAGTGCTATAATTTAAGTTAAATCTATCGGCTTAAGCGTAGCTATAAAAAGCGGCGTAGGTTTATATAAAGGCTTAAACTTAACGGTTTTAATTCTCGCTAAGGGACTTAAAGCTATTAAAGATAGCTATCTTATTTTTATAATTCTTAAGCGCCTGCTTATATTCTTTATATTAAAGGTATAAAAGCTTATAAGAAAGCGGGCTTAAGAAGTAGTTATAAAATAGCTAATCTTAGCTATAAGAAACGTTAAACGATAAAAGGACTTAAAACAAGAGTATAAAGATTATAAGCTTAAGGTAAAGAAGGTTATAAATATAAAAGTAAGCGAGGTGCGGCGGGCTAAGGTTAGTAGTATAAGAAAATATAGTTATAAAAAGAAGAAAGGAAAAGAAAGAGAGTAAGCGGTAGAGAGAATTTAAATAAGTATATTATAAGGCTAAAAAGGCCTTATTGCTTTAAGTAAATAGCGGTATATTATTATTAAAATAACTAATTACTTTAAGCGTAGTAAGTTATAGTTTTTTATAACTTATAATAGCTTTTAAGTCTTATACTTAAGCCTAACCGCTTAATTCTCTTAGTTAAAGAGTTTTATATTAAGTTATAAAGGCCGCGCGTTATACTTTTATTTAAACTACTTAAGTAGCTAACTCCTTTTATACTTTCTTAAAGGCTTTTATAATCTTTAATAAAAAGACTGCTTTTTCGTTTACTTATAAGCTATAGCTACTTAAATAGCCTTTTTAAGCTATAAGAAACTTCTTTTTTAGCTTTTTACTGCCTTTCTTTATTATATAGCTTTATAAGATTTATTTTCCTTTTTACTTATTTTAATAAGGTATCTTTTTATCTTAAACTAAGCTTATGCGTATAGCTAGCTTATTTACTAAGCGTAGTTATACTACTAAAATAAGTTAATAGATATTAAAGGACCTTTTTATATTTAACTAATATATAAGCTATCTTACTTTAGCGGTAACTTTAAACGGCTTAGTGCGTCTTTCTTTAAGATTCGCCGGTTTACCGTCCGCGATATAGTAACCCTTACTAAGCTATAGCTAAACTTAATCGCCGGGCTTAAATTTTAATAGGAGGTATTTCTTATCGTATTTATCCCTTATAGCGGCTTTAGTATAGACGATAGCTAACTTAGCTTTTTCTTATAAGACCTTTTAGTTTTATAAGTATAAGTAGTTATTAAAGAACTAAAGGCCGTCGTTTATTTTTATTCTTATAATAAGCTTATAAAGAGCTATATAAATTACTAAGAAGATAGAATTATAAAAGCTAAACTAAAAGGCGATTAATATATTAGTTTAGTATAAGTCCGGGAAATTAATAGTAAAGAGTTATAACGTAATTTTTATAGTTTAGTTTCGCTATTTTAATAAGCCGTTAGTTTAAAAGTACTAAGTAGTAAATATTAAAAGCTTCGTTTTAAAGGCTTATTATAAAGTCCGCTAAAATACTAAAGTAAACTTTATATCTTAGTTAAAGATTATCCTCTTTAAAATCTTTTAATTAGCGCGGAGTAGCTTAGTATATAACGCTTATACTTAGTTTTCCGCGATAAACTAATTATTACTTAAAATAAAAAAACATATCTTTAGGATTTTATTAGTTATAGTTAGTAAGGTATTAAAGACGTTCTTTATAAGATCTTTTTATAAGGATTGTTTAGCTAAAACTACTAAGAGCCCGGTAATAAAGTCTATTGCTATTATATAGTATAAAACTAGTAAGCTTTAAATTAAGATAAGCTAATTTAATATCTTACTTTAATTAGTTTAGTTATAGTAGTAAGTATTATAGCTATCTATAACCTTATTAATATATCTACTAAGCGATAAGATTAAGAAGCTTTTAAATAGATCTTATTATATATAGGTGCGACTAATATATAAATATTTAGCTTAGGCGTCTTAAATAATCTCCTAAATATAGGCCTTAAGGATATTTAGTCTTTAGCATTTATTATTCTTTATAAAGTATAGTAACCGTTATAATTAAAGGAAGAAAGGTTTAGAAATACTATCCTTATCGCTAAGCTATATAGTAATCTTTACTTACTATAAATCCTTTATATATCCGTTGATTATTTTTTAGCGGAGTGGTAATTCGATTAATACTTCTATATAAATATATACGTAGTTTATTATCTTATCTTCTTAAATACATTTTAATTTCCCTTTTTAGTTAAAGGATACTAGCTTATTATCTTAGTATAGTAAATATAAAAAAGTATTTAAAATAACGTTTTTAATACTTAAAATATAGCATACTTTAAGTAGGAATTAGCTTAATTATTAAAAAGCGAGAACTAGCTTATCGTTAGATTTTATACTAATAAAGAATAAGGATTTTTAGTATATAATTTTATAAGTATTTATATAGTTAGTAAAGATAACTACTTATAGTATTTTTACGGATAATATTATAGTATATAACTTATAAACTACCTATATTAAACTAGCTACTTTAAGCTTTATAGACTAATATTAAGGTTCTCTACTTTAAAGGGCGCGGCTTAAGTAAACGATAAGCTAAACATTAGTCCGGGCTAGTAGCGTCTTTTTATTTTATTTTATACCTTCTTTTAAGTAAAAAGCTATAGCCGCTACTTTATATTCTTAAGATATATAAATTTAGATAAATAGTTATTAAGCGGGGTTAAAGTAGTTAATTGTTTAAGGCTTAGTAAGTTTTTTAGTTAAATTTATAAAGGCCTCTTCTTCTTTTAAAGTAGGCTAAAAAGCGGCTTTCGCAGTATATCGTGCCTATCTTTAGCCCTTAAAGGGGACTCTTTCTTCTTATCTTACTTAAAGTAGCTCTACCTTTTATCTTTATAAGATATTAACTTCCTTAGCAAAATGCGGGACTATATAGTATAGCTACTTAGTAAAGCTAATTTATTTCTTAAGCTATTAAAAGTTCTTTAAGAATATAATATCCCTTAAGGCTTATACGCGTTTATTTATATTTATAAAGCTAATAGCGTCTACTTTAAATCTAAGGAGCTATACAGATTAGTATATTAAGCAGGGCTTTAGTCCGGATAAAGTAATATTATAATTATAAAAAGCGCGGTATACTATCTTTAAGTATTAATAGTATTCTTTAGCTATATTAAAGTAGATAATAATATCGTTAATATAGGCCGCTAAGTATTCTTAGTATTTATAAAAGACGTTATCGATAAACCTTTAAATATATATAAAGAAGTTCTTTAAGCCTATAAGTATTACTAGTTATCTTTTTAGCCCGTAATAGCTTATAACTATAAACCTTTCTTAGTAGTTTTAATAGTTTAAAAACTAGTAAAAAAATAATTATATGTTTATTATATTAATAAACTTCTTTTTTTAAAGGCGTTTAATTATATCGCTTTAAAGTAGTATTAAGTAAGCGTTTAAAGTAGTAATAGTATTAATTCCTTATAAGTTTACGACTACTTATTCTTCTTTCTTTTTATTTACTATCTTCTATATTATAAATACCGGCGCTATAAATCAAGTCGGCTTATAAACCTATTTTAATCGTTATTATTTAGTTAGCTAGCTAAATATTATATTTATTACCTTTTTATTCTTATCGCTTAATAAACATAATCTTAATACGACTAATTAATATTACTATCCTTTTACTAAAAGAATGCGTATATATTTAAATTTATCTATATATACTACTCCCTTATTTTTTTAAAGGTAAGGAAATAACTTAAAGATATCTTAGACCTTTAATACGTATTTAAAGTTCTTAGCGTAAATCTAAATACTTTTATTAATAGTAAGTTTAAGTAAGTCTTTAGTTTAGCCGATTTTAAGCTTATAGTTTACTATAAGATCCTTTTATAAGAAGTTCTTAGCGGGGTTTATTCTATTTAGGTTTTTTATAAAGACTTCTGCTAAAAGAGTAGTAGCGCTAACCTCCTTATATAGCTAAAACTGCTTATAAAGGTCTATAACTATCCTTACCTTTTAGCCTTAGCGGAGTAATAGTAGTTCCTTAAAATAGTTTATTACTATAAAGCTCTTATAATCCTATATTATTATCCGGGCGAGTTTAAGGTCGTTAAGGAAAAATATTATATTATGCTTTAATAGCGGCGCCCGGACTTATATAAGTAAGGCGTAGCTAAAACTAGCTTAAATCGTTAAAGTAACTAAGTAGATTACCTATCTATATATTGCTAGTCTTAGCTAAACTATCTTAACTTTAGCTTTAATCCCTTTATAAGCCTTAATTTATAAGACTAATATAAAGTTAATAAGGTCCTTTTAATAAAGAACTAAAAATTCTTAGCTAAGGAATATATTAGCCGCTAAGCGTTTTACTATTTAAGCGCTAATCCTTACTTTTATAACTATAAGGCCACTATTTATCCTTCTTAGTATGTATATAGTAAATTCTACCTATTTAATAGTAGCCGTTCTTCTTACTCCTTAAATAAGAATTTATTAAGAGGAGTTTATAGTTTTATCTTAAAAGGTCTTTACTAAGTCGGCTTAAATAAGGCTTTAGTTTACCTTAGTATTTATATAGGCTTTAATGCTTATCTTAGGCCCTTTTTTTATAAATTAATAAGCGTATATATATAAATTATAATAGCTTATTAAGGCGTAATAGTTAAACGTTAAGAGAAGCCTTAACTATCTAAACGCTTTATAGCTTTAAAATAACGACTTACTATATTAAGCTACGTCTTTTTATAATAACGTCTTAGCTAAAGTTAAGGGGGTGTTTATTTTTAATATATTAGTAAAGCTTATTTTTTAAAGGGAATACTTTACTATAAAATCCGTATACTTTATCGGCCTCTTAAACTAAGTCTGCTATAATATAGATTACGGTTTCTTTTAAGCTTTTATTAGTATCCGTTTAAGCTTTTTTTATATCGTACTCTTTATCCCTTAAATAGTTATTAGTCTTTATTATAGTTCCTTCCTTAATTATAAGGTATACTTAATTTCGCTTTAGCGTTAATAAGTATATAGTCTTAAAGGTTCTTTTTCTTTTAAGCTTAAAGACCTTAGCTTATATCTTTAGCTATTTAAATAAGTTTCTCTCTTAACTTAGTAAGCACTATAAATCTTATAGTATATCCGCCTTTATTAAGTAAATTAAGAATATAACCCGCGGTCTTAGTAAGCCCTTAATAAATAGCTAGGGCGTCTTAAACTATCCTTTAAGTGCGTATAAGGTATAGCTTGTTAGTTCTTACTTTTTTATAAGTTAGACCTATTTCTTTTATACTAATAAGTGCTTTTAAGATCCTTAAGTATATTTAACTTATAGCTAAAGAAGAATCTCCTTATATTTATTAATCTATTTATTAATATCCGTATTTCCTATAAAATGTTATAAGAACTTTTCTAAATAAATATCTAGCTTTTAATAAATTATTATAGTTAAGTAGTTTAGATAATAAAGCGCTGCCTTAGCTTTATATTATACGCGCAATATTTAAGACTTAAAGTTAGACCTTATTATTATATCTTTAATAGTAAAGTGCTTTTTATTAAGTGCTTATATCGCTATATTTAAGTGGATTTTAAACCGTTTTTATAAAGCGGAGATTTATAAGCTTAGTTTAATACTAAGCTCGCTAAGCTCTTTTTATTATAGTTTTAAAAGGTTTTTAAAATACTCCTCCACTATATTTCTTTAAAAGAAATAAAGCAATTAAATAGCTAATTTATCTATATAGGCCTTACTTTTATTTATATTTTAGCGGATAAAGTCGAATAAACAGTCTACTCCTTAAAATATATTAGCCTTATTATCTTCTTAAACTTTATTAAAAGATACTTTTAGTAGTCTTAATAGGTTAAATCTTTTTACGTCCTTAGCTTATAGTTAAGGTTTTTATTAAGGTTTAATAAGCGCGTTTTCTTTTTTTTAATACTTAAAGGAGACTAAAGAACTATTCGTTTAATATTATTACTATTCTTATTAAAGGGCTTAAGGCCATACTTAATCTTAGTATCTATACGCTAAGTATAAATAGGTTTAGCTTACTAAAAGTATCGCTTACCGCGTCTTTATTACTTATTATTAAAGTCTTAGTCTTAATACTCTTACTAAGCGCTTAACCTTTTATTTTATACGTATCTTGAAATTTGTTATACTTTAAGGCCTTAAGCGTAAGAGGCTTGTTTTTATTAATTAAAAGTCCCGAAAATACTTTAATTAGCACGGCTAAAGTAAATAAACCTAAACGATAATGCTAAATTAAAGAACTACTAAGTATCCTTTAAAGCAGATTTCCGGTTAAGGCTTATAAACTAAACTTTATTAGTAGTATATAGTAAAAATATCTACTAAGCTTATTATATTAAGGAAAAAGTAGCTTTATTACTAGCTCGATTTTAAGGGTATTTAGCGGGTAAGGAGCTAAAAGGTTTTTAAGTTAGCTTATCCTTACTTTTTTTATTTAAAGGATAATCGATTTATTTTAGTAGTAATAAATTTAACTTACTTAATTATATAAGTTTTATTGTTTTATAGTCTATTTTTTATTAGTATTTTAAAAGCGGATTCCTTTTTTAAAGGTTATAGTCTTAGCTTATCTAGGCAGGACTCGTTTTTTATCCTATTTAGCTTTATAAGTTATTACGGTATAATACCTTAAAAAAGGGTAAGGGATGTTATTAAACTAGTATACTTAAAAGACTACGGCCTTTTTTACTTTTACGGCCTACTTATCTTAAAGTTTTATAATAAGCGCGTTAAGGAAAATATGCTTGTTATTAAGGTTAAACTTAAAGGTTAATAAGAGCTTTTTATTAAAGAAAATATTGTTTAGTATTTTACTTCTTATAAGATAAGTACTTAATCGTGCGATATAGTTGCTTTTAGCTTAGCGGATATTTAAGGGATTTCCGTTTAAATAAGTTAGAATTATTACTATTTACTACGCTTTATAGTATAAAGATAAGGGGATAAGGCGTAAACTAATTACTATTAGTTAAGGCCGGTATTACTAACTAATTACTATAAGTTAAGGCCGGTATTTTAAACTAATTACTGCTAGTTAGGCTAGTATAATAAACTAATTACGATATATAAACGTATATAAAGGTTTAAAAATAGTAAAAAGCTTATTTTTTCTTTAAGATATAGCTAGCTACTTTATACTTAGTTTTTAAAAGTAATTTTAAGGATATTTAACTATATTATCTTACCGTTTATTATTAATATATAAATAAACTATAAATATCCTTATAGAATTACTTAATAAACTAAGTATAAGCTTAGTTAAAAATACTATAAATTATAGTTAAGGAAATCCTTTAAAAGGGACGCGGGCTAAAAAGCCCCGCTTACCCTCTTAATTATATATAAGGAGGGGCGAGTTAAAAAGGGGATAAAAGACAGGCTATTACTTATACTTTAAGCTTAAAGTATAGCGCTTTAAGCTGCGGGCCGCTTAAGTTAAAAGCCGTCCCGGCTTACTTAAGCTGCGTTAAACTGCTTAGTAAGCGGGATATACTAATAGTAAAAAGTGTACTTTTTTCTTTATATAAAGTTATAAGACTTTATATAAGGCGGACTAAACGCGAATAAGAGGAGGTTTTACTTTAAGCGCTTTAGTTTTTCCTTTTTATTTAAAAATATTTTATTTCTAAAAACTTAAATTAAGTCTTTAGTATAAACTTAATAATAATAATAATAATAATTAGCTATTAAGTCAAGTTAGCGTACTTATATTACTTTATAAGGACTTAGTATTGCCTCTTTTTTTTAATTTATTTTTACTAAGCTTATTAAATTTTCTTAAAAATATCCTTTAGTTTATTATCCTCCTTAATTATTAATAGTAGCTAGTAGTTCTTAACTCCTTAGCTAAGTAAAAAGGTATTTACCGCGCGGTAAAAAAACTTAATATATAGTTTTTTCTATACTTTTCTTAGTATATTAAGTTCTACTATATATAAGCTAATTACTCTTATTATAATATACTTTTAGTATAGCTAGTTAAGCTTTTAATAAGGCTTATTTATAGTATACTTCTTTATATTTAAATATACTTTATTGCTTACGTAAAGTCTTTTTACTAGCACGTATAATTAGTTCGCAGTTTTTTCTTATCTTATTTATAACGCGGCGATAGCTATTAAAAAAAGTTAGTAACTTTCTTTATTTTTTTATATAAGGTTTTATATACTTTTTTCATTTCGTACAAGCAGTCCTTTTTTTATACGATTTAAATAAGCTTAATATTATAACTATATATCGCGAAAAAAAGACTTATACTTATTATTAATACTACTAAGTTATTTAGTGCCGCTTAAGTATAAGGTAGCTATGCTTTTTAGTCGTCTTACTTATAATAAATATATATATAAAGGTAAGTATATACCTCTTAGTTTATACGCTTTTTCACTTTATTAGTTTATAGGTAGTAAGCTAAGCTTAGTTTTATTTAAACCTTAGTTTATTAGTAAAATTCTTACTAAAACTACCTTATTTAGTTTATCTCTTAGTTTAAAATAATAAACTTTAGTATTTTATAAAAACGGAAATAAGATTATAAGAACTTTATAGCGTATACCGCTATTTTTATTATTAGTATCGCTTTTAGTATTATTGCCTTTATTAGTCTATTTATTATTATTTAAAGTTTCTTTAAGCTTCTTATCTTAATTAAAAGCAACCTAATTATAAAGTTTATTATTAAGTATATAAACGGCTATATAAAAGGCGGCAGTAGTTAAAAAAGCCTTTTTTAAAGTTACTTTTAAATATAGCCTTTACTATATAGTTTATAGTTCGTAATAAGTTAGCGTACTATAAACTACTAGCCTAGCTAAAAGAACTTTTAAGCTTATATTGCGAGCGTCCTTTTACGCTTTAAGTATCCCGATACTATTAAGTTATATATTCGCTAAGCGATTAAAACTTAAAGCTTATTTAGCTCTTTATCTTCCCCCCCCTTAAAGTACTAAGCTTTACTTAGTACTTATAAGCAGTCTTTAAAGTAAAAGCGGCCTTTTATATTAATTATATACTTTTTTACTTAAACTTTTAATTATGATTTTAGCGTAAGTAACTAATCGCTATTTTTAACTACTTAAAATACTACTTTATACTCCTTATCTTTTTATAACGTTGCTATTTACCTCTTTTAGATTTTTTACTCGTTAAATATATAGGCCGGCTATACTTATTTAATTAAGGAGCAAATAGGTGCAGAAGAGAGCAGGCTTATAGCTACGAGTGAGGGGATTATAGAGATGCAAAGAGTGTGCGAAAAGGTAAAGAAATAGGTAAGATATGTATATATAAGGTTGATGATCTATCTAAGGTAAAGGGGGGACTAAGGCTTCCTTATATAGACAATTCCTAAGCTATAAGTGACTTAAGTGATTGAGAAAAGAGCCCCCTGTCTAGCGCAGTTATGCATAGTGGGCTAATAGCTATTATTAGGTCAATATTGTATTTATAAGCCTAGGGATTAATCCCGCAAGGAATACGAGGTGGCGTAGCGACTTAGCACGGATTATGCATATAGTCTCCACACACACCTCTTCCTAATCTGCTTATATCTTGCTTATGTGTAAGTGGAATAATATAAGAAAATATATATAGTATGCAGAATTGTATAGCGGATTTAATGTATATTTCAGCGTATTTATGTCATGTGTTATTTATGCTGTATTTGGCCTATAGACTGCGGGAGAGTATATTTTACTCCCTTATAGATAATAAGTAAGATAAGGAAATAACCGTTAAATAGATAATAGATTTAATTAAAGTATCCTTAATAAAGGTCTTAAAGGTTACTTTTTATATAACCTTTATAGAATTTATTGCCCTTAACTTAAAGAAGTTTATTAATATAAAGGAGTTTGTAAAGAAGCTATATAAGTATTAAGATTAGCTTATTATAATATAAAAGGGTTTATTAAAACGACTTTTTATAATTATAGCCCTTAAAGGTATTTAAAAATAATATTTTAATAAGTATAATAACTAAACTTATAATTAATAGTAAGGGAATTATATTGCAAAAAATAAGCTATATAAATAGCTTATAAAAGTTATAAGAGCTAAGAAATTTAAATCCTTAGCTAATACTATGTTTAGTAAAGCTAAGGGCAATAATAGTAAAAGTAGTATTAAGGGCTTTAAAGAGGACTTTAATAAAAATACTAGTTTAAGTAAACTAAGTAAGATATATAATACTTTTAAAGAGACGGTTATTTTAAAGTGTAGCTACTATATTAAGCTAAGGAAAGTTATATATAAAGAGCTAAATTATTAAACTAAATATCTTAATAAGGCGCTTAAGTTTTAAAAGGTATTTTAAGCTGCTAAAGCTATAACTAGTAATAAAGGAAAAATAAGTAACATAACTATTATAATAGCTAGTAGTAAGTTTAACGGCTGCCTTTTAAGCAGTGCCGTTATAAATAAATATAAGCCTGTTTAGGATAAAGCCATTATAGACTTTAAACATATAACTTACTACTTTAACGACTTTAAATAGTTTACTAATATAAAAGCCGTTAACCCCTTTTTAATAATATTATTAAATAGTAGCCCGCTATAAGTAAAAGCTATAAGCACTATTAAAGTTATTATTAATAGCGTTATATTAAAGCTATTAAACGTTAATTACGCGCTAGTATTACTAGCTAACCTTATTAGCAATTAGTGCTTTAAAGAGAAAGGTATTAAGCTTAACGATATTAAGGAACGACTATTTTATATATCTTTTAAAACTAAGATTTATAATATCACTTAAAAGATATATATTATAATAATTCTAGATATAAAGCTAGGGGGTATATATATAGCTTTAAGCCTTATAGCCTTACTATATACTTAGCGATATATAGATTATAAGATAATATACCGCTACTTTAGCTACGCTAGCTTAAAGAGGGTCGTTAAAGTATATAATAAAGCTAGCCTTAAGATTAATAAAGAAAAGGCTAAGAGATTTTATTATAAGGCTTACTACTTAAGGAAAGCGGACGTAATAATTAATTATAACTTAAGCATAATAGCTTAAGCGTTCCTTATATATATATATTAAGACTTCTTTTAATATAGGCCTATAAGCTATAAAGGCATTAATTATTACCTTTACGGTATTAACGTCTTTACCGGATTTTACTAAGTACTATTTTCGCTTATAAGGGATCGGGCCTTTAATATAATAAAGGCCTAAAAGTTATAGGTTAAGAATAGCGCTACTAGCGCCCTCGTTTAAGTACTAGCCTTTAATAATATAACGGAATTCTACGTTAAGAAGATAAAGGCTTAGTTAAGGGAGGACTACTTTATACTACGCTATAGCGCACTTTATATATCTTAGTAAAATAGTAAGGTAAAAAGGGCCGGCCGCACGCTTATAAAGTCTATAAGGGTAATATATATTAAGATAAGGCTACCGGAATTCCTTTAGCCTTAGTACGTAGAAATAGCTATATATATAGCGAACCTCTTACTTATACGCGGTATAGCTTTAAGGGAGGCGCCGCTAAAAGCCTTACTTAAAAAGATTAAGGTTCCTTATATATACTTTATTAAATATATCCGGACTTAAGGTTATATTATATATATAATTAAGCCGTAAAAATATTTACTAAGATAGCTAAAATAAACCTTAAAGCGTAAAAAGGAAGACTTATAGGTTTTAAGGGGCTTTATAGTTATATTTATAAAGTATAGCTTCTTAATTAAAAGAAAATTATAATTGCTAAAAACGTGCGCTTTTATAAGGTAATTAAGAAACCCTTACCCTTTAAAGAAAAAGACTATAATATTATAGTTTTTAATAAGGATAAGAATAACGCTAACCTTATAAAGAATATAATACTATATTACTTAAGCTATTATAAGACCTTTAACTATTAAGATAACTTTAATTATAATAAGAACGATAAATCTAAAGGGGGTAAGCTTAGTAGCTTTTAAGATAAAGGTAACGAGCTAAGGTAGTAGTAAGCTCCGAAACTACTGCCCCTTAAGTAGTAATAGGCTTTATAGCCGTTACTATTAACCCCTTATTATACCCTTTCCCCGCTTATAATAACGATAAAGCTAAGCGATAATAATATAGATATCTTAATACTAAATACCTTAGTTTAAAGGCTAAAAGTATACTTAAGAGAGACTATAAAGGTTTAAAGTAGCTTAAGGACGGCCTTTATAAGTGCGGGTTACTTAAAGACTTTTCCGGAGACTCCGTAGCTAAAGATACGCTTAATTCCCTATACGCTAAACCTTAATAGTAAGAGACCTACGGATTCCCTACTTAAAGCACTACGGGCTAATAAGATATACCGACTTAATAATCGGCTAACTCGCTAATAAACTAGTTATATAGTAGCGGTTAAGGGAGGGCCTTAAAGGACTATATTAAGGGCTTTAACGATAAAGCTTACTATTATAAACTAATACTAAGACTTATTTAAGCCGGGCATATTAATAGCTATTAAAGTAATCTACCGAGAGAGGGACTAATTTAATAACCTAAGTAACTAGCTAGTCCTCTTTATATTTAGTATAACAATCGCCGCTATAAAAGGTTCGCTAATAACTTAAAAATAAGCCTTTAAGCGGGATAACTATAAGACCCGCTAGCTACTTATAATAAAGTAAGAAATTAATAAATTAAAGTAAAAAGATACTTAAAGCCTTATATATAGACTATTAAGGGCTTAAGTCTTTAATAGGAAATAGGTTTATTTTAAGAAGTTAGTTTAAGGTAAAGAACCTTTTATAAAGGCCCGTTAAGTCGTTTAAGGAGACTAAGACTTAAAGGATAGGCCTATAAAGGAGCTTTATATAGCAGTAGCGTACTAAGCCTTATTAAAGCTATTTATAACGATCGTTATAGTTAAGGACTTAAAATAAAAACAATTTAACGTTATTTACGCTTATATATATATAAAAGCATAAAAGAAGGCTTTTATTATATAGCCTTATAGGCTTAAGGATAGCATAAGCCGGGTCTATAAGCTTAATAAAGCCTTATATAGTTATAAAAGCTTACTTAAGTAGTAGTATAACTAAGTAAGCATAGACTTAAGAAAACATAGCTTTAAGCGCCTTAAGACGGATAAGTATATCCTTCGCTATAAAGCAAGCAATATACTTACAATCGTTTATATAAATAATTTTATTATAGTAGCACTTACTAAAAAAGCTATTAAGGCCGCGGCTAATATCCTAACTAAGCTATATAAGACTAAGTAGCTTAGCGAGCCTTAGGAATTCCTAAGTATTTAATTTAAATAAGATAAGGCAGTAAGAACGATTTTTATATACTAAATAAAGTTCGCTAAGAAAATCCTTAAGAAATTTAGTTAAGAGGTTACTAAAGCTATAAAAGCGCTATAGCTAGCGAGACTTAAGGTTCTTTATAATTAAAAGAGTTAAAAACTTATAATAAACACTATAAAGTAGCTTTACCGGACTAGTAGCCTTAATTACTTATTAATAAGCACTTAGCCGGATATTATATATATAGCGAATAAGCTTTTTAAAGCTAGTAATAACTTAACGTATAACTATATAGCGATTATAAAGACGCTATAGCATTATATTAAGGGCACTTTAAACTATAAGGTAGTAATAAAGGGGAAATACCTAATTAAGGACCTTAAGCTTTAAGTATATATAGATACCTCCTTTACTAATAATTAAAGTACTTATTGCTTTATAGCAGGCTATATTATATTCCTTAGCGATAAGCTTATCTTTTAAAAGAGTAAGAGGCAAACGATTATAGTAACCTTATTAATAAAGGCGGAGTTTATAAACCTTATGCTTATAAGCATAGTAGCGATATAGTAATATTAGCTATTAATAAAGCTAGGCTAGCTATAGCTAAGTTTATTTATAATCTTTATAGATAGCTAAAACGTAAGGCTTGTAGTGTTAAATAAGAATAACTTAGCTAAGACTAAGTATATTAATATCTATTATAAATAGATTATTTACTATACTAATAAGGGCTTCTTTTAACTAGTATAGGTATAGATTAATAAGATAATCGCTAATAGCTTTATAAAGGGCCTTTTAAGAGAAAAACACAACTAATTCGTTTAGTAGCTAAGAATAAAAAAGGCGGCTAAATAAAGCTTTAAAAGAAGGGCTTTATATATAGATAAGGCGTTATATAGGTAGAATAGCTAGTTATAATTAGTTAAGATTAAAAAATACTAAGGCCGGAGTAATATATAAAGGAGAGGCTATATTATAAGGCTTTATATATATATACGTCTTATATATAGCTAAGGGGAGGTGTTATAAATATAAGAAGTATATATACTAAGGCCTTATACCTATTTTACTATAAGAGCTTTAAGCGTAGCCTTAGCCTTTATTTATAGGGGTTAGCTATATATATATAAAGGCACCCCTTTATATATATATTCTTTCTTAGCTAGCTAGATACTATTATTATTTTTTAAAGCTCCTTTTTTTTATAGTATATACGCCTTATTTTAAAAATACGTACGAGCGCTAGCCCTCCTTACCTATTTATACCGCGCCCGCTTAGTAAGTACCTATACCTTTTAAATGCCCGCCCGCGCCTATATATATAGCCGATATTAAGGGCGCGCCTATAACCTCGCCCGCGGCACCGGTAAAAGGCCCGGATTAATTAATAGGCCGCGTTATGTGCGTATCTTACGGGAGCTTTAAAGATGCGTTTTTTAAGCGAATTAAGCTACGAGAGCGCTGCGTATAAGCTACGTATATAGGCTGCGTATATAAGCGCGGGCATTTAAAAGATATAGATACTTACTAAGCGCGGGCACTATAAGTAAGTAAGGCGGGCTAGCGTTAGTACGTATCTTAAAAATAAGGCGTGTGTACTATAAAAAGAAAGAGCTTTAAAAGATAATAATAGTATCTAGCTAGCTAAAAAGGAATATATATATAAAGGGGTGCCTTTATATATATATAGCTAACCCTTATAAATAAGGGCTAAGGCTACGCTTAAGGCTCTTATAGTAAAATAAGTATAAGGTCTTAGTATATATACTCTTTATATTTATAATACCTTCCTTTAGCTATATATAAAGCGTATATATATATAAAGCCTTATAATATAGCCTTTCTCTTATATATTATACTTACCTTAAGGTTTTTTAATCTTAATTAATTATAACTAGCTATTTTACCTATATAACGCCCTTTTTATATATAAAGCTCTTTAAAGCTTTATTTAGCCGCTTTTCTTATTCTTAGCTATTAAATAAATTAGTTATATTTTTCTTTTAAAAGGCCTTTTATAAAGCTATTAATAATTATCTTATTAATCTATACTTATACTAGTTAAAAAAAGCCTTTATTAGTATAGTAGATAATCTATTTATAATAAATATTAATATACTTAGTCTTAGCTAAGTTGTTTTTATTTAGTATTATAAGCCTTACGTTTTAGCTATTTATAAAGATTATAAATAAACTTAGCTATAGCTAGCCTAGCTTTATTAATAGCTAATATTATTATATCGCCGCTATACTTATAAGCATAAAGTTTATAAACTCTACTTTTATTAATAAGGTCGCTATAATCGTTTACCTCTTACTTTTTTAAAAGATAGGTTTATCGCTAAGAAATATAACGTAGCTTACTATAAAGTAATAAGTGCTTTAATTATTAATAAAGAAAGTATATATATATACTTAAAGCTTAAAGTCCTTAATTAAGTATTTCCCCTTTATTATAACTTTATAGTTTAAAGTGCCCTTAATATAATATTATAGCGTTTTTATAATCGCTATATAGTTATATATTAAGTTACTATTAGCCTTAAAGAGCTTATTTACTATATATATAATATTAAGCTAAGTGCTTATTAATCAGTAATTAAGGCTACTAGTTTAGCGAAGCTACTTTATAGTGTTTATTATAAGTTCTTAACTTTTTTAATTATAAAGAACTTTAAGTCTTACTAGCTATAGCGCTTTTATAGCTTTAATAACCTCTTAACTAAATTTCTTAAGGATTTTCTTAGCGAACCTTATTTAGTATATAAGAATTGTTCTTACCGCTTTATCCCGTTTAAATTAAATACCTAAGAATTCTTAAAGCTTGCTAAGCTACTTAGTTTTATATAGCTTAGTTAAGATATCGGCCGCGGTCTTAATAGCTTCCTTAATAGGTGCCGCTATAATAAAGTTATTTATATAAACGATTATAAGTATATCGCTTACCTTATAGTAAAAGATATACTTATTCGTCTTAAGGCGCTTAAAGCTATATTCTCTTAAGTCTATACTTACTTAATTATACTACTACTTAAGCAAGCTTTTATAATTATATAAGGCTTTATTAAGCTTATAGACTTAGCTTATACTATCCTTAAGCTTATAAAGCTATATAATAAAAGCCTCTTTTTATACTTTTATATATATATAGGCATAAATAATATTAAATTATTTCTATTTTAAGTCCTTAACTATAACAATCGTTATAAATAGCTTTAACGAGGCTTAGTATACTACTACTATATAAAGCTCTTTTATAGGCCTATCTTTTAAGTCTTAGTCTTCTTAAATAACTAAATAGGTCTTTATAAAGGGGGTTTTACCTTAAACTAGCTTCTTAAAATAAACCTATTTCCTATTAAAAACTTAAGCTCTTAGTAGTCTATATATAAAGCTTTAAGCATCTTTTTACTTTAATTTATTAATTTCTTACTTTATTATAAGTAGCTAGCGGGTCTTATAGTTATCCCGCTTAAAGGCTTATGTTTAAGTTATCGGCGAACCCTTTATAGCGGCGGTTATTATACTAAATATAAAGAAGATTAGCTAGTTACTTAAGTTATTAAATTAGTCTCTCTTTTAGTAGATTACTTTAAGGGCTATTAATACGCTTAGCTTAAATAAGTTTTAGCGTTAGTTTATAATAATAAGCTTTATTATTAAAGCCCTTAATATAGTCCTTTAAGGCCTTCCCTTAACCGCTATTATATAACTAGTTTATTAGCGAGTTAGCCGATTATTAAGTCGGTATATCTTATTAGCTTATAGTGCTTTAAGCGGGAAATCCATAAGTCTCTTATTATTAGGATTTAATATATAGGGAATTAAGTATATCTTTAGCTATAAGGTCTCCGGAAAAGTCCTTAAGTAACTTATACTTATAAGGGCTATCTTTAAGCTACTTTAAACTTTTATAGTCTCTCTTAAGTATACCTTTAGCCCTTAAACTAAAGTATTTAGTATTAAAATATTAATATTATTATCGCTTAGCTTTATCGTTATTATAAGCAGGGAAGGGGTATAATAAGGGGTTAGTAATAATAGCTATAAAACTTATTATTACTTAAAGGGCAGTAGCTTCGGAGCTTACTACTACCTTAACTTATTACCTTTATCTTAAAAGCTACTTAGCCTACCCCCCTTAAATTTATCGTTTTTATTATAGTTAAGGTTATCTTAATAGTTAAAGGTCTTATAATAGCTTAATATTATAGGCTAGGCCTTAGATTAGGCCCGGGCTGCGCTTATGCAACCGACCTTTAATAGGCGTGGTTAATTAACTAGCTAGTAGCTTAGTTAATTCGTCTTCTTTTGCCTTGCCGCCGCTTAACGTAGTGGTTTAATTAAATAGCTGCCCCGTAGCAACGAACAGTAGTATAACTACGTGCTATAGCCCCGTTAAGGCCGACCCGTTATAGTTAACTAAGCTATAATAAAGGGTCTTAAGTTTAAGACCTGCCGACGTACTAATAAAGACGGCTTAAGCTTATAGCTACGAGAGCTACTAGCTAGGGGAGACGACTTATTAGCCTTACCTAAGGGCGGCGGGGTAAAGAGGGGGTAGTATTACGGGCTAGGCCTTAGATTAAGCCCGGGCTGCGCTTATATAACCGACCCTTAATAGGCGTAGTTAATTAACTAGCTAGTAGCTTAGTTAATTCGTCTTCTTTTACCTTACCGCCGCTTAACGTAGTGGTTTAATTAAATAGCTGCCCCGTAGTAACAAATAGTAGCATAACTACGTGCTATAGCCCTATTAAGGCCGACTTATTATACTTAAGCGATATAATATTATATCCTTTATAAAGTCAGCGTTATCCTTATCCTTATTAAAGACTATAATATTATAGTCTTTTTCCTTAAGAAGTAAGGTCTTTTTAATTACTTTATAAAAGCGCACGTCCTTAGTAATTATAATTTTCTTTTAATTAAGAAGCTATACCTTATAAATATAACTATAAAGCCTTTTAAGACTTATAAGTCTTCCTTTTTATACCTTAGGGTTTATTTTAGCCGTTTAAGCTAATATCTTTTATAGCTTAGTTATATATATAATATAACCTTAAGTCTAAATATATTTAATAAAGTATATATAAAAAACCTTAATCTTCTTAAATAAGGCTTTTAGCGGCGCCTCCTTTAAAGCTATGCTATATATAAGTAAGAGGTTCGCTATATATATAGCTATTTTTATATACTAAGGCTAAAGGAATTCTAATAGCCTTATCTTAATATATATTACCTTTATAAACTTTATAAGCGTATAACCTACTCTCTTTACTTTACTGTTTTGCTAAGATATATAAAGTGCGCTATAGCGTAGTATAAAGTAGTTCTTTATTAACTAAGCCTTTATCTTCTTAATATAAAATTCTATTATATTATTAAAGCCTAGTACTTAAATAAGGGCGCTAGTAGCGCTATTTTTAACTTATAACTTTTAGGCCTTTATTATATTAAAGGCTTAATCCTTTATAAGCGAAAATAGTACTTAGTAAAATCCGGTAAAGATATTAATACTATAAAGGCAATAGTTAATGCCTTTATAGCCTATAAGCTTATATTAAAGGAAGTCTTAATATATATATATAAAGAATACTTAAGCTATTATACTTAGGTTACGATTAATTATCGCGTCCGCTTTTCTTAAGTAATAAGCTTTATAATAAAATCTCTTAGCCTCTTTTTTATTAATCTTAAGGCTAGCTTTATTATATACTTTAAGGACCCTCTTTAAGCTAGTATAGCTAAGGCGGCGGTATATTATCTTATAATTTATATATCGTTAAGTATATAATAAGGCTATAAAGCTTAGGGCTATATATATACTCCTTAGCTTTATATCCGGGATTATTATAATATATATCTTTTAAGCGATATTATAGATCTTAGTTTTAAAAGGTATATAAAATAGTTATTCTTTAATATTATTAAGCTTAATACCCTTTTCCTTAAGGTATTAATTACTAATAAGGTTAGCTAGCGATACCGGCGTATAATTAACGTTTAATAGCTTTAACGTAACGCTATTAATAATAACTTTAATAGTGCTTATAGCTTTTACTTATAGCGGGCTATTATTTAATACTATTATCGAAAAAGGGTTAATAGCTTTTATATTAATAAACTATTTAAGGTCGTTAAAATAATAAGTCGCGTATTTAAAGTCTATAATAGCTTTATCTTAAACGGGCTTATATTTATCTATAACGGCACTGCTTAAAAGGTAGCCGTTAAACTTACTACTAGCTATTATAATAGCCGCGTTGCTTATTTTGTTTTTTTTATTGCTAATCGCGGCTTTAGCAGCTTAAAATGCCTTTTAAAATTTAAAGGCCTTATTAAGATACTTAGTTTAATAGTCCGGCTCTTTATATATAACTTTCCTTAGCTTAATATAGTAGCCGCACTTTAAAATAACGGTTTCTTTAAAAGTATTATATTTTTTACTTAGTTTACTTAAACTTATATTCTTATTAAACTTTTTTTTAAAGCTTTTAATACTACTTCCGCTATTATTACTAAGACCTTTAGCCTTACTAAACGTAGTATTAACTAAGGATTTAGATTTTTCTGCTTTTATAACCCTTATAAGCTATTTATATAGCTTATTTTTCGCGATATAATTCCCTCGCTATTAGTTATAAGTTTAATTACTATATTAATTAAGACGTTATTTTTAAACACCCTTAAGGGCTATAATTATAAAGAGTTATTTTAATAAACCTTTTTTTACTATAATAAGCTAATCTTAATATTAATATAGCTTCTTTATAAACTCCTTTATATTAACGAACTTTTTTTAATTAAAGGCGATAAATTCTATAAAGGTTATATAAAAAGCAACCTTTAAAACCTTTATTAAGAATACTTTAATTAAGTCTATTATCTATTTAGCAGTTATTTCCTTATCTTACTTATTATTTATAATAAGTTCCTTTATCTTAAGAGTAATGTTTATAATAATACTATATATAGCTATTTTATTCTTCGTTTCTTTAGTTTTATACTTAAGGTTATCTTTAAGTAGTAATATAATAGTGCCGTTAATAAAGCCTTAAAGGTTTTTTACCTTTAAGGCGATAAGAAGCTTTATTTTTTATAACTTATAATTCTCTTATCCTTAAAGCTTATTTACTATAGCCTTACGCCTTTATCTTAAAGCTATAAAAGCTATTATATATTTTTATAAGGTTTATTAATAGCGACTATCTTATTATATTAAGCTACTAGTAATAGTAGCGGCTATTTTATAAGCTGTTAATATAGTAAATCTTTTACCGCTAGTAATATAGCTATAAAGTAAGCTATATAGCTATAAAGTTATATATAGCTTAAGCGTAAATATTATATAGGGTATACCTTTAAGGCTATTAATTTATATTATTATTTAAGTAGTAATAGCTTTAATATCTTAAGCTACCGCGCCTTTACCTTAGTTTTTAAGGGACTATAAGTTAAAAAAAGGGTTTAAATATAATTAAGATAATTTAAATAATTAAGGTAATTAAAGTAAAGAGGTTAAAGTAGTAATTTTATAGCACGTAAGGGCTATAACCTATAAAAAGAGGGAGCTTTAAAAGATAATAATAGTATTTAGCTAGCTAAGAAGGAATATATATATAAAAGGGTGCCCTTATATATATATAGCTAACCCTTATAAATAAGGGCTAGGGCTACGCTTAAGGCTCTTATAGTAAAATAGGTATAGGGCCCTAGCGTATATACTCCTTATATTTGCAATATATACGAATAGCAATATACGTATGTACGAATAGTAATACTCATTAAATAAAGATGCCTGCCTTTACGTTATTAACTTGCACAATAATCCGCATATATAGCACGAGCGAGTTGTGCGACTTGAGACTTGCTTGATCACTTTCACCGTGACACGCGAGTGTGTCGCACGTGATCCCACGTGATGCGTCACGTGGATACCCACTACCGCGGCATATCGCGGCATGGCCTGACTTTGATCTAGGCAAGCTGGACTCGGCCACAGCCACGATGAGCTCGGCGATAGCCAAGCAGCGATCTGCAATGGGCGACGAAACACGTGCATATGACAGGCAGGACAAAGATGTGCCTCCAGATGTCCTGATCAATCCTCACGTCGGGAGACGATACTGGGAAAACGCCAATGCCGATGTCAATGGGATGCTCGGCGGCATTCCGACCCTTGGAGGCTTCAGCTCGGTTTCCAGAATCGACCTTCAAGGATCTCGTACCTTTTTGGCAAGGCTGGGCATAGGCGTCAAGGGCGGCCGGAAACCCGTCGTCAGCGCCCTCGATGCTGGCGCAGGGTCCGTACACTGACCTCATCAAGGCTCTTTATTGTGTGCAATCAGGGGCTGACTGACGGCGCAGCATTGGGAGAATCACCGAAGGGTTACTGCTCCACGTGTCCGACAACGTCGACGTTGTCGAGCCCGTTTCCAAGTTCACCGACCCCCTGAGGGGCCGGCCCGGCGTGCGCAACATCTTCAACGTCGGGCTGGAGGAGTGGAAGCCCCTCCCGGGAACCGGCTATGACTTGATATGGACACAGTGGTGCTTGGGTCACCTCACTGATGGCCAAGCGGTGCAGTACCTGGAGCTGTGTAAGTCGGTGCTAACCCCAGACCGCGGCATCATGGTCGTTAAGGAGAATCTCAGCACGAGCGGCGTCGATCTTTTCGACGACACGGACAGCAGTGTCACGAGGTTAGTGCGCTTCAAAGTACGCACGCTTCTCGGCTGACTGGCGAACAGGCAAGACGAGACTTTCCGAAGCTTATTTGAAAAGGCAGGACTGAAGCTCGTGCGGACGGAATTGCAGCGTGGCTTCCCAGAGAGGCTCCCGACGAGGCTACTCCCGGTGAGGATCTATGCGCTCAAGCCTTGACAAGCTCCATGTTGTCACGCTCCTGCATTCAGGCATCTGTGCGAGGCACCTGTGTTTCTGCCTCTCACGCAGCCACCGGCGTGCCTCGTGACTGATGAGTGCACTGCCGAAGCCAGGGGCGAATCCACCGTTCAGATATTCGCCTTCCTCTTCATTCTCCAAGTCGTCTGCGGTCGCGCCGTCGACGGCCCCCGCCGCCGCATCTGTTGCCTCGCCCTTGTTTCGTCGTCGTCGCTGTCTTTCTGCTGCTTCGAACAACACGCTGGCTCGCGGAAGCAGCAAGATGAAGCGCCGTTGTCCCGTCGAGAGCCTGTAGCGCAGCATTCACGTTTCGCTGCCATGTCCTTGCTGTCCAGAGCATTGCCGTCCATCCAAAATCACTCGCACCGACCTTGAACCCCCCCTCGACCAATGCGCTCCCATGGCCAGGCAATCGCTCCACGTCGCCCAGTCAAGCGCGCTGCGGCTGCGCTGCTCGCAAATCTCGACGCCCGCCAAGTGGCCCAGCAGCGGGAAACCGTGTTCTCTCGTCCAAACCAAGCTGCGTAGGCGAGCATCCGCTCACACTTCGTTCTAGACAGGATTTCCATTTGCCGTTTCCTCCATCAGGGCCCGCATGTCGCCATCCTGAAGCCGTCCCCAACTCGAGTGGCCATGCCACGACCGTGGCCGGTGTAGCCAAGCCAGCAAAGCCATAGCTCTCCTAGAACGCTGCTGCGTGCAGAGCTGTACAACCACCTCTACCGCCTTCATTGTTCGGTAAGGCCATCATGTCTTCGTTGATGCCATTAGCTTTGTGGCAAGGCCGACAGGCATACGCGAGCAGGCATCGCTTGCGCAGTGCTCAATCATGCCATTTGCCTCAACGCAAGGGTCAACATTGACGGATGGGCCGAGCAGCTATCATGCTGCCTGCATACGCCTGGAGTCAAGCCGCTTTGGGCTGTCAAGCTCAGCCACTATAATCTTCTTGGCAATCGCTTCCACCTGCTCCCATCGCTGCCCGAGCAGCCTCTTCTGGAAGTCGTTGCCAACCCGCAACTCTCGAATCCTCGTTGGCATCTCCTTGACGCTGCCCAGGAATTCTTGGAGCAAATCCGGTAGCAGCTCAGCCGCCTTGGCCAGAGTACCCTCGACGTCCTCGTCGCCGTCTATGAAGCTCTGCCACTGTGCTTCCACGCAGCAAAGTAGCCGCAATGCGATCCAAATATTGTCGCACTTCTCCGACCCGGCACCAAGCATGAAGTCACCCAGGTACCCGTTTTCCTGAAGCTCCGACCTTTGTCCACGACTCAGTTTGGGGATAACCACGTCGTCGAGGCAGACCGTGTCCCATCGGTTTTCGCGCAACAGGAAGCCGTACTCGGCCAACAAGTAGTCGTTGGAGTGCTCCCCGTACGAAGTGAAAATCTCATCGCCCTGACGGTAAGCACGGTCTGCAGTAATCGTGTAGCTCTCAGTGGAAAAGGACACGGGAGCACCCGTGTCCGCGTGGTTGAACAGGTCGGCGACGGGGAGCAACGCCAGCCGATCGTGCCATGGAAACGGCACCATGGTCGGCGTCTCGTAGTAAAAGGACCTCGTGTTGACGAGAAGCCAGGCGTACAGGTACTGCTGGCGCCGCTTGTGGGCAAAGCCATGTTTAAACATGCCCCAGTCCTTGTCGAACCTGGCGTGCTGCTTGGCCAAGAGATGCTTGGCCTCTGCGGGGAGCAGTGCCTGAAGCTCCGGGGCCCATAGAAATGGTATCGAGGCCTCGAAATCGGCCAATTTCGGCACCAGACTAGCCCACGCTGCCGGCGTGCCGTGGTCAAGAGCAAGCTCGGCAGCCATGAGGCCGTGAATGGACATGTCTGGAGGAAGCCGGCAAGAAATGTCACCGGGGACCGTGTCCAGGCTGCGGATAGCCTGGACGGGTATCGTCATGATGACATCCCCCTCCTGGCGACTAGTTGGTCAAACGGGAGTCTGGACGGGAGTCTGCACCGACAGCTTCATGCTGCTCTGCTCTATCCGTACATACTTGTATGTGGCGAGTGGCCCTGATGCCGACGCCGCGTCCGGCGCCGACGACGGCTGGTGCGATGCCAAGGATCCGGACTCCATCTTGTTCGGCCGTGCGAACAAGCGCGTCGATGGGGCTCATTATGCGGGAAGACGCATCGGCTTGTCGATTCAGGTATAGCAGATTGAGTTTAATGATAGTGCGAGCTTGTTAAAAAACCAGTCACCTCTGCCAAAAGTGGAGGCACCTCCGTTAAAGATAACTGGTATTCTGGTATATATTTTTTCACGCCTCCCCGCAGGTCTACTCGTATCGGTAGAGGAGGGTAGAGCTACAGAGGAGCATTTCAAAAGTCTTAACTGCACAATTCCCACGCTAGTCCTAATTAGGATCGGGCATTTCTAAATAGGCAGGTGGCGGCCTAATTAGGACAAGCGTGCACAGCCACATAGTTAAGACTTTTAAAATGCTCCTCTATAAAGAGTAGTTTTTTTCTTATTCTTTAGCACTCCTTAAGCTTTAAAATAGCTTACTTTTAATTTATAAGTATTATTATTTATAAAGGAGTATTTTAAAAGTCTTGTTTATATAGCTATGCACGCTAGTCTTAATCGGGCCGCCACCTGCCTATTTAAAAATGCCCGATTTTAATTAAAACTAGCGTATAAATTATATAGTTAAGACTTTTAAAATACTTCTTTATATACTTATATATATCTTTATTTATACTTACGCTTTATTTTAAAGATATATATTAATACTAGCCCGCCCCGCTTATTTATACCGCTTATATATATAAAAAAGTATTTTAAAAGTCTTAACTATATAATTCTTATACTAGTTTTAAATAAGATCAGGCATTCTTAAATAAGTAAGTATCGGCTTAATTAAGACTAGTATATATAGCTATATAGTTAAGACTTTTAAAATACTTTTTTATATAAAAGAGTATTTTAAAAGTCTTAACTATATAATTTATACGCTAGTCTTAATTAAGATTAGGCATTCTTAAATAGGCATGTGGCAGCCCGATTAGGACTAGCGTGCACAGCCACATAGTTAAGACTTTTAAAATGCTTCTCTATAATAAGTACCCGTACTTTTTAAATGCCCGCGCCCGCCCGCGCCTATATACGTAGCCTATACACGCACTCGCCCTCGCCCGCCCTCGCCCTCCTATATATATATATATTGTACCTTTAAAGCTCTTATTAAAGGCCCTCGCCTATATATATATATAAGACCCTCGCCTATATATATATATAAGACCCTCGCCTATATATATATATAAGACCCTCGCCTATATATATATATAAGACCCTTACTTATATATATATATTAAACCCTTACTTATATATATATATAAGACCCTTACTTATATATATATAAGACCCTTGCTTATACTGCTTTTAAAGCTCTTTAGCGCTATAATAAACCTTTTTCTCTTTTTTCTTAATGCTCCCGCGCCGCTTTAAGGCAACTTAAATAAAGTCCTTAAAGGCCCTTAAGCCCCTTAAGCTATAATCTTACTTTTTCCGCCTTTTTTAAGCTTCGAAACTTATAATAAAGTATATAGCTTTATATAAGGCTTCTTTTATAAGAATAAAGCTACTATTATTAAGCGGTTAAGTTCTTAAAAGCGGGATATTAATAAAATCGCCTTTATAACTTAAGTTATATTTATTTATAATTATAAGCTATAACGAGCTTTAATAAGTACTAAGCTTTATAAGCTTTTTACTTAAAAGCTTAACTGCTTTTTCCGCTTTTTTATAATAGCTTTACGCTTTACCGCCGCCGCCGCTATTAATAAAGCTACTAAGATATAAAAGTAAGATTTTTATATTATAAAAGATTATTATAACTATAAGCCTTTACTTAATCCTTTAATATATAATATTTATTACTAGTAAACTACTATATAATAAGACCTTAAGCAGAACTTATTAAAATATAAAGCTTTATTAATATAAAAGGTATTAAGTATCCTTTATAATACTAAGTATTATAAAATCTAAACGGCTATGCTTAAACTCCTTACTTTACTCTTAAGGAGCCTTATAGAACCCCGCGATAAAAACGCTTAAAGCACGTACTATAAAAGCTCGCTTAAGGAGATATAATAAATATTACTAATCGGACCCCGCTAGGGTTTTTAAGATATAATTATAAAGGCTTAAAAGCTTACTTAACTATAGTTTATAATATTTTTAACTATAAAAGATATTATAAAAACTATTAAGCGGATTTTATTAGTATCTTTAAAGAATATTTAAGGATATTTATAAGATATCTTAACTATAGTTTAACTTATTTTTAACTATAAAAATACTTTAAAAGATATAAAATAAACTTTATTATAATTTTTAAAGGATATTTAAAGATATTTAAAAGATTTCCTTAATTATAGTTTATAATATTTTTAACTAAGCTTATATTTAGTTTATTAAGTAATTTTATAAGAATATTTATAGTTTATTTATATACTAATAATAAATAAAAGAATTATATAGTTAAAGATCTTTAAAATTAGCTTAAAGAACTAAGTATAAAGTAGCTAGTTATACTTTAAAAAAATAAATAAGCTTTTTACTATTTTTAAACTTTTATATACGTTTATATATAGTAATTAGTTTATTATACTAGCTTAATTAGCAGTAATTAGTTTATAATACTAGCTTTAACTAATAGTAATTAATTTATAATACTAGCTTTAATTAATAGTAATTAATCTACGTTTTATCTCCTTATTTTTATATTATAAAGCGTAGTAAATAGTAATAATTCTTACTTATTTAAATAAAAATCTCCTTAATATCCGCTAAGCTAAAAGCGACTATATTATATAATTTAGTACTTATCTTATAAAAAGTTAAATACTAAATAATATTTTCTTTAATAATAAGCTTTTATTAGCCTTTAAGTCTAACTTTAATAATAAGCACTTTTTTCTTAATATGCTTATAATAAAACTTTAAGATAAGTAGGCCGTAAAAGTAAAAAAGGCCGCGGCTTATTAAGTATATTAGTTTAATAATCTCTTTTACCCTTTTTTAAAGTACTATACTATAATAGCTTATAAAGCTAAATAAGATATAAAATAAGTCCTGCTTAGCTAAGCAAAAATTACTGCTTTTAAAAGGTAATCCGCTTTTAAAATACTAATAAAAGATAAACTATAAAATAATAAAACTTATATAACTAAGTAAACTAAATTTAGTATTACTTAAATAAATTAATTATCTTTTAAATAAAAAAAGTAAGGATAAGCTAACCTTAAAACTATTTAGCTTCTTACTTATTAAATACCCTTTAAATTAAGCTTATAGTAAAGTTACTTTTTCCTTAAAATAATAAGCTTAGTAAATATTTTTACTATATATTATTAATAAAGTTTAGTTTAAAGGCCTTAACCGGAAATCTATTTTAAAGAATACTTAGTAGTTTCTTAGTTTACTATTACTATTTAGCTTTATCCGCTATAGCCGCACTAATTAAGGTATTTTTAAGACTCTTAATTAATAAAAATAAGCTTTTTATACTAAGGGCCTTATAGTATATTAAATTCCGTAATACGTATAAGATAAAAAGTTAAGCGCTTAATAAAAGTATTAAAACTAAAACCTTAATAATAAGTAATAAGGACGCGGTAAGTAATACTTTTAGTAAGCTAAACTTATTTATACTTAGCGCGTAGATATTAAAACTAAGTATAGCTTTAAGCCTTTTAATAAGAATAGTAATAATATTAAATAAATAATTTCTTAGTTTCTTTTAAGTATTAAAAAAAGAAAACGCGCTTACTAAGCCTTAAAAAAACCTTAATTATAAGCTAAGAATATAAAAAGATTTAACTTATTAAGATCTTTAAAAGTATTTTTTAATAAAGTTTAAGAAGATAATAAGGCTAATATATTTTAAGAAATAAACTATTTTATTAACTTTATCCGCTAAAACGCTAATAAAAGCGAGGCCTATATAAATAAATTAGCTATTTAATTGCATTTTTTTCTTTAAGGAAGTATAGCAGAATAGTATTTTAAGGACTTTTTAAAACTATAATAAAAAAAACTTAGCGAGCTTAATATTAAACTAAGCTAATAAATCTCCGTCTTATAAAATTATTTTAAAATCCGCTTAAATATAGCAATATAAGCACTTAATAAAAAGCACTTTACTATTAAAGATATAGTAATAAGATCCGACTTTAAGTTTTTAATATTACGCTTATAATATAAAGCTAAGGCCGTACTTTATTAGCTAAACTACTTAATTATAGTAATTTACTAAAAGCTAGACGTTTATTTATAAGAATCTTTATAATATTTAGTAAGAAATAAGGATATTAATAAATAGATTAATAAATATAAGGAAATTCTTCCTTAGCTATAAGTTAAATATACTTAAGGATCTTAAAAGTACTTATTAGCGTAAAAAAAATAGGTATAACTTATAAAAAAGTAAGGGCCGATTAGCTATACTTTATATATACTTAAAAAATAGTTTAAGACGCCTTAGTTATTTATTAAAAGCTTACTAAGGCCGCGGGTTATATTTTTAAACTGCTTAATAAAGGTAAATATACTATAAGCCTTATAGCGCTTACTAAGTTAAGGGGGAAACCTATTTAAATAGTTAGGAATATAAGCTAAGGTCTTTTAGCTTAAAAGAAAAAGAACTTTTAAGACTATATACTTATTAATACTAAAGCTAAAGTAAGTATACCCTATAACTAAGAAAGAAACTATAATAAAGACTAATAATTATTTAAAGAACGAAAAGTATAATATAAAAGGAGCTTAGTTAAATACTAATAAAAGCTTAAAAGAAACTATAATCTATACTATAGTAAACTTAGTTTAAGAGGCTAATAAAGTATATAGATTTTATAGTAAAGTATTCTATTTAAAGAATAAGCTTTATTAATATATTAAAGATAAATAACCCCTTAACTTTAACTAAGATATTACTATATAAAAACGTAGCTTAGTATAGTAAGTAGTTATTTAAAAGCTATAAAGCATTTAAATAGTTAAGGCTTCTTTTAATATCTAGCTATTAAGTCTTAATAAGCTATTATAATTTACTTACGTACGCTTATTAATCTATAAAAAAAAGGGCTTAAGATAAGTATTAAAGCCTATATAGATATTAAGGCAGACTAAAGCCTTATTTAAGCTAACTTAGTAAAGACCTTTTAAGATATAACTATAAACTCCTCTTAATAAATTCTTATTTAAAAAGTAAGAAAGATAGTTACTATTAAAAAAGTAGAATTTACCGCGTATATACTAAAAAGGCTAAACGGTAGTCTTATAGTTATAAAAGTAAGCATTAACGCTTAAATAGTAAAACGCTTAGTAGTTAATATATTACTTAGCTAAGACTTTTTAGTTCTTTATTAAAAAGACTTTATTAACTTTATATTAAGTTTATAAATTAAGGCCTATAAAAGGATTTAAGCTAAAGTTAAGATAGTCCGGCTAAGATTAATAATATATAAATAGGTAATCTACTTAATTATTATAACGATTTTAGCGAGTTCTAGCTATGCTTTACTTATATAAGTCTAAACGCCGCTATTAAGGCATAATATAATATTTTCCCCTAATAACTTTAAGCTTGCTTAAATAGTAATATAAGATTATTAAAGCTTTATAGCAATAAACTATTTTAAGGAACTATTAGTACTCCGCTAAGGCTAAAAGGTAAGGATAATTATAGACTTTAATAAGGAGTTTTAGCTATATAAAGAGGTCGACGCTATTACTCCTTTTAGCGGAAGCCTTTATAGAAAATCCGGATAAGATAAACTTTATTAAGAACTTTTTATAAAAGGATCTTATAGTAAACTATAAGCTTAAAATTAGCTAAACTAAGGACTTACTTAAACTTACTATTAATAAAGGCGTTTAGATTTACGCTAAGGACTTAAAATACGTATTAAAAGTTTAAGATATCCTTTAATCGTTTTCTTACCTTTAAAAAAATAAAAGAGTAGTATATATAAATAAATCCGAATATATACGTATTTTTTTAGTAAAAGGATAGTAATACTAATAAGTTATATTAAAATAATACTTATTAAGTAATAAAGATAAAAAGGTAGTAAATATAATATTTAGCTAGCTAACTATATAAAGCTAATTAAAACGAGTTTATAAGCTAACTCCGTTTACGGCGCTAGTATTTATAGTATAAAAAATAGTAAACGGAAAGGAAAAAGAATAAGTAGTTATAGACTTATAAGGGATTAACGCTATTACTACTTTAAACGCTTACTTAATGCCCCTTTAAAGCGATATAATAAAACGCCTTTAAGGAAAGAAGTTTATTAATATAGTAAACGCACGATCGTTTTTTTATTAGTTTTTAATCTACTAAGACTATTAAGAAACGTTTATAGTTATAAGCTATTGCGGGCTAAAAAGATTATTAATAATACTTATAAGCTTTAAGAACTCCTTAGTATATATTTAAAGATTTATTAATAACGTTCTTTTTAGATACTAAGAATATATAGCGGCTTATATTAATAATAATATTATTTACTCCGATATAGCTAAAAATACCTTTAATATTTAAAGGCTATATTCTGCGCTTTTTATAACTATAATATTACTTTATTTAAACTAAAGTCCTTCTTAGTATACTTATCTATATAGCTCTTTAAATTTAAAGTAAACGCTATTAGCTTAATAAATATAAACGAACGCGTATAAGCTTTAAAGAATATTACGTTTTTAAAGAACTTTTAATAGCTTAAGAAATAGATTAGCTTTACTAAGTAGCTATACTATATATCCTATATTTTGCTAAGTAAGTTAACGTCTTATAAAAACAAAAGATAAAGCTACTTTAAGTAAAATAAGAAGAAAAAGTCCCCTTAAAGGGCTAAGGATAGGCTTAATATACCGCGAAAGCTACTTTTTAGCTTACTTTAAAAGGAAAAAAGGCCTTTATAAATTTAACTAAGAAACTTACTAAGCTTTAAACAATTTATTACTTAAACCCCGCTTAATAACTATTTATTTAAATTAATATATCTTAAGAATATAAAGTAGCGGCTATAGGTTTTTACTTAAAAGAAGGTATAAAATAGGAAAAAAAGCGTTATTAGCTTAAACTAAGGTCTAGCTTATCGTTTACTTAAGCCGCGCCCTTTAAAGCGGAGAGCCTTAATACTAGCTTATAAAACTTAAAGTAGTTAGTTTAGTATAAGTAGTCTATAAATTATATACTATAATACTATCTATAAAAACGCTATAAGTAGTTATTTTTACTAACTATATAAGTACTTATAGAATTATATATTAAAAATCCTTATTCTTTATTAGCATAAAATCTTATAATAAGCTAGTCTTTATATCTTAATACTTAAGCTAATTCCCGCTTAAGGTATGCTATATCTTAAGCGTTAAAAACGTTATATTAAATGCTTTTTTACGTTTACTATACTAAGATAATAAGCTAGTATCCTAAAACTAAAAATAGGAATTAAAACGTTTTTAAGAAAACAAAACGATAAACCGCATATTCTTTTATATAAAAGTATTAATTAAATTGCTACTCCGCTAAAAAATAATTAATAGATATTTAAAGGATATATAGTAAGTAAAGATTATAGCATAGCTTAGTAATAAAGATAGTATCTTTAAACTCTTATTCTTTTAGTTATAAAAGTTACTATACTTTATAAAAAACGATAAACGCTAAAGACTATATATTCTTAAGACTTATACTAAGGAGATTGTTAAAAACGCTTATACTAAATATTTTTATACTAGCTATACTTATATATAGTAAGATCTATTTAAAAGCTTCTTAATCTTATAGCTTAGTAAATATATAAATAAGGTTATAAATAGCTATAATACTTATTATTATAACTAAACTAATTAAGGTAAAACGCTAAAGTAGCTTATCCCGATTTAAAGCCTACTAGTTTTATACTATATAATAGCAATAAACCTTATTACTAAGCTTTTAGTAGTTTAAGCTAAATAATCCTTATAAAAAGATTTTATAAAGAACTTCTTTACTATGCTTAATAGTATAAGGATAAGGGGATAAGGTACGGACTAATTACCGCTAGTTAAGGCCGGTACTATAAACTAATTACCGCTAGTTAAGCCGGTATAACGGACTAATTACTATACGTAAACGTATATAAGGGTTTAATAATAGTAAAAAGCTTATCTATTCTTAAAAGCATAGCTAGCTACTTTATACTTAGTTCTTTAAGCTAATTTTAAGGATCTTTAACTATACTATTTATAGTACGTAGATAAACCGTAGATATCCTCGTAAAATCGCTTAATAAACTAAGTATAAGCCCGGTTAAAAACACTATAAACTATAGTTAAGGAAATCCTTTAAATATCCTTAAATATCCTTTAAAAATCGCGGTAAGGTTTATCTTATATCTTTTAAGGTGCTTTTATAGTTAGAAACGGGTCTAACTATAATTAAAATATCCTACGGAAATCCTTAAAAATCCTTTAAAGATACCGGCGGAATCCGCTTAATAGTTTTTATAGTATCTCCTATAGTTAAAAACGTCGTAAACTATAGTTAAGTAAGCTCTTAATCCTTTATAGTATTATCTTAAAGACCTTAGCGGGGTCTAACTAGTAATATTTATTATATCTCCTTAAGTAAGCCTTTATAATACGTGCTTTAATCGTTCCCGTTATAGGGTTTTATAAGGCTTCCTTAAAAGTAAAGTAAGGAGTCTAAGCATAGCCGTTTAGATTTTATAATAACTCCCTTAAGTAAGAAAAAAAAGCTAACGTCCTTATCGGTTTAAAGTAAGAATAAAGTAAAGGGGGTACTAAGTAATAGCTTTATAATAACGTCTTTACGCTATATTAATAATATACTATCCTTATCTTTTTAATAGTTTTTTCGGCCTATCCGGCCGATAATAGCTAAGTAGCTTAAGATAGTTAATAAGCGGCTTTATTATAGATCCTTACTTTATATTTAATTATATAGCTTTATCCTTATTAAGGCAATTAGCGCGTTTAGTTAAAACTTATAATAAAGTTTTTTAACTTTCCTTTAAAGCGTGCGTTTAGGCCTTTATTAAGTAATAAAAAGTCTCCGCGCTAAGGAATACTTAAGTTCCTTAGCGGGATACGTTATAAAAGACTAGCTTTATTTAAGCCTTATTTTATATTATTATCTTACTTACCCTTTTTACGCTGTTTTTAATCCTCTGCTAAGTCTCCCGTTTTACTTACTAGCCTTATAAGCCGCTTATAAGCAAGATATTATATCTTACTTACTACCGCTATTATAGTTATCCCCCGCTTTTTATTACTAAGCTTTTTAACTTATTATCCTTTTTATATAGCGCTACTACTTACGCCTTTCCGCTAACTAATACACGTTTAGCTACTAAAAAGGTATTAAGGTAAAGGTAGGCCGTCCCGCTAATATTAATAAGTATAGTTAGCACTAAGGTATTAAATATTTATATTCCCGCTTAAAAGTAAGTAATAAGGTCCTTAATAGCCTTAGTGCTTAACTCTTCGCTTTTAAAGTTTTAAATATGCTTAATAGTCTTAAAGAACCTCTATATAAAGGGGGCCTTAAGGGTAAGAATATAAAGTATATAGTTAGTATAGCTAATAAGGCGGATATTAAAGCCTAAGAACTTTATTACTTAAGTTAAAGTTAGATTGCGTTTAAACTCTTCGCGGGCCTATAAGTAAAACTTAGCGTAGTTTATAGCTAAGCGGAAACTCTTAATTATTATAATCTTATCGCTAAAGTATAGGCCTATAAAGCTAAGTCTATTAAGGATCGTATTAGTTACTACTAGCGGCTCTTATAAGATTAAGTAGTAGAATATATCGCGAGGCTAGTTATTACTATCTCTTCCGGTTAAGGAGGGACGGCGGATAGATTATAATAAGGCGCTTATACGCCTTTATATAGCCGGGCTAAGTATAGCGGCAGGTAAAAAAAGCGTTTACTAAGCGAGACTAAATAGGTCTTTAAGGCTTATAGCGGCTATAAGCTAAGAAGGGGATTTTATAGTATAGGCTAGACCGCGTGCGAAGCGAGATAAGGTTTTAGCTATAGTAGCTTAAGACGCCGCTATAAACCTAGCTATAAACTAGTTAAGCTAGGCCTTAGATATATAGTTAAGAATAGCGTAGATATTATTTTAGTCGTTTAGCTAAAGTAGGTTTCCGCTAGCTATAGCTGCTACTATAAATCTTAGGACTATAGTAAGGTTAACTAACCTTAAAGCATTAAGTATCGGCTAGTTATTTTGCTAAGAAAGATTTCCGGCTATGCTTTAAAAAATATATAGGTAATAAGGGCTTTTAAATAGTAAAAGCTAAGCGGGAGGTATAGCTAAGTTATTGCAAAACTAGCTATTTAGACCTCGCTATAGTATAAGGCTAAAAGGTAAGTCGTTTAAGTTAAGTATTTAAAAAGGGTAGTATAGGCCGTTCTTTATAGTGCCGTAGTTTAAGTTAAATCTATTAACTTAAGCGCGGCTACGGAAAGCGGTGTAAGTTTATACGGAAGCTTAAACTTAAAGGTTTTAACTTTTACTAAGGGACTTAAGGCTATAAAGGATAGCCGCCTTATTTTTATAAAGCTTAAAAGCTTATTTATATTCTTCGTATTAAAGGTATAGGGGCTTATAAAGGAGCGGGCTAAAAAAGTAGTTACGGAATAGCTAGTCTTAGTTATAGGAAACGTTAAATAATAAAAGGACTTAAAACGGGAGTATAAAGATCGTAAGCTTAAGGTAGTAAAGGTTATATATATAAGAGTAAGTAAGGTATAGCGGGCTATAGCTAGTAGTAAAAGAAAATATAGTTATAAAAAGAAAAAAAGAAAGAAAAAAGGGTAAGCGGCGGAGAGAATTTAAATAAGTATACTATAAGGCTAAAAGGGCCTTATTACTTAAGGTAAACGGCGGTATATTATTATTAAAATAACTAATTACTTTAAGTATAGTAAGTTATAGTTTTTTATAACTTATAGTAGCCTTTAAGTCTTATGCTTATGCCTAACTACTTAATTCCCTTAGTTAAAGAGCTTTATATTAAGTTATAAAGGCCGCGCGTTATGCTTTTATCTAAACTACTTAAGTAGCTAACTCCTTTTATGCTTTTTTAAAGGCTTTTACGATTTTTAGCGAAAAGACCGCTTTTTCGTTTACTTATAAGTTATAGCTATTTAGCTAGCCTTTTTAAGCTATAAAAAACTCCTTCCTTAGCTTTCCGCTACTTTTCTTTATTATATAGCTTTATAAGATTCGTTTTACTTTTTACTTATTTAAGTAAAGTATCCCTTTATCTTAAACTAGTCTTAAGTATATAGCTAGCTTGTTTACTAAGTATAGTTATACTACTAAAACGACTAAATAAATATTAAGGGACCTTTTTATATCTAGCTAGTATATAAGCTATCTTACTTTAGCGGTAACTTAAAATAGCTTAGTGCGTTTTTCTTAAAGCTTTGCTAGTTTGCTATTTATAATATAGTAGCTTTTACTAAGCTATAGCTAGACTTAATCGCTAGGCTTAAATTTTAATAAGCGGTGTTTCTTATTATATCTATCTTTTATAGCAGCTTAAGTATAAGCAATAGCTAACTTAGCTTCTTCTTATAAAATCTCTTAGTTTTATAGGTATAAGTAGTTATTAAAGAACCGGAGGCCGTTATTTATTCTTATCCTTATAATAAGCTTATTAAAGGCCGCGTAAATTACTAAGGAAAAGGAATTATTAAGGCTAAACTAAAAAGCAACTAGCATATTAATTTAGTATAAGTCCGGGAAATTAATAATAAAGAATCGTAGCGCGATTTTTATAGTTTAGTTTCGCCTTTCCGATAAGCTATCGGTTTAAGGGTACTAAGTAATAAATATAAGAAGCTTTAATCTAAAGGCTTATTATAAGGTCCGCTAAAAAGCTAAGGTAAACTTTATATCTTAGTTAAAGATTATCCTTTTTAAAATCCCTTAGTTAGCGCGGAGTAGTTTAGTATATAATACTTATACTTAGTCTTTTACTATAAACTAATTATTACTTAAGATAAGGAGATATATTTTTAAGAATTTATTAGTTATAGTTAATAAAGTATTAAAGAAGTTCTTTATAGGATCTTTTTATAAGGATTATTTAGCTTAAACTACTAAGAGCTTAATAATAAAGTTTATCGCTATTATATAGTATAAAACCGGCGGGCTTTAAATTAAGATAAGCTACCTTAATATCTTACCTTAATTAGTTTAATTGCGGTAGTAAGCGTTATAGCTATCTACGACCTTATTTATATATCTACTAAGCTATAAGATTAAGAAGCTTTTTAATAGATCTTACTATATATAGGTGCGACTAGTATAAAAATATTTAGCGTAGGCGTCTTTAACGATCTCTTTAGCGTAAGTCTTAAGGATATATAGTCTTTAGCGTTTATCGTTTTTTATAAAGTATAGTAACCCTTATAACTAAAAGAATAGGAGTCCGGGGACCTTATCCTTATTATTAAGCTATATTATAATTTTTACTTACTATATATTCTTTATATATCTATTAATTATTTTCTAGCGGAGCGGTAATTTAATTAATACTTCCGCGTAAAAGAATACGCGGTTTATTATCTTATCTTTTTAAATACGTTTTAATTCCCCTTTTTAATTAAAGGATACTAGCCTATTATCTTAGTATAGTAAATATAAGAGCGCGTTTAGCACGACGTTTTTAACGCTTAAGATATAGTATACCTTAAGTAAGAATTAGCTTAAGTATTAAGATATAAAGACTAGCTTATCGTTAAATTTTATATTAATAAAAAATAAGGATTTTTAGTTTACGATTTTATAAGTACTTATATAGTTAATAAAGATAACTACTTATAGCGTTCTTATAGATAGTATTATAGTATATAACCTATATATTACTTATACTAAACCGGCTACTTTAAGTTTTATAGGCTAGTATTAAGGTTCTCCGCCTTAAAGGGCACGGCTTAAGTAAATAATAAGCTAAACCTTAGTCCGGGCTAGTAGCGTCTTTTTATCTTATTTTATACTTTCTTTTAAGTAAAAAGCTATAGCCGCTACTTCGTATTCTTAAGATATATTAATTTAAATAAATAGTTATTAAGCGGGGTTAAAGTAGTAAATTGTTTAAGGCTTAGTAAGTGCTACGCTTTATAGCGTAAGGATAAGGGGATAGGGCGCGGACTAATTACCGCCGGTTAAGGCCGGTACTATAAACTAATTACCGCTAGTCGGGGCCGGTATTACGGACTAATTACCGCTAGTTAAGGCCGGTACTACGGACTAATTACCGCTAGTTAGGCCGGTATAACGGACTAATTACTATACGTAAACGTATATAAGGGTTTAAAAATAGTAAAAAGCTTATTTATTTCTTAAAGGCATAGCTAGCTACTTTATACTTAGTTCTTTAAGCTAATTTTAAGGATCTTTAACTATACTATCCGTAGTACGTAAAGTAAACTATAAATATCCTCGTAAAATTGCTTAATAAACTAAGTATAAGCCCGGTTAAAAATACTATAAAT